>JAULJZ010166162.1:0-25446 GCA_032270985.1 Heliamphora pulchella | reverse complement strand
TCGCGACATCGACGAAAAAGTCCAATCCGAGCTTGAAATCAACTTCGAACATCAAATAAGGTTGATTCGAACCTCATTAACTCCTAATCGGCACCCATAAAGGAGGAACAAACAATCAATTGAAGGAAATGACGGCGCAATCGCGATTTGTATGAACAAACCCTAGCGGCGCCAAAAGTTTAAAAATTTGGAAAAAACTATGAAACAATTATGAAAAAAAATGAAAAAAATCACAAATCGAGTTTTAAGACCCAGGCGATCATCAAGGAAGGTTTTTTTTTATTATTATTTTTTTTTGTTATAGTTGAAAATCAGAAAATTGAGATGAAACAAAAAACGAAAAACGAAAAATGATTGCTAAAAAGTTTACGTAGGATCGAGCACTGATACCATATTAGAATTATTAAAAAGAGTAGGAGAAAAAAGGAGGAAGAAAGAGAATGAGAAGAACAATGAATGACAGCACAAAACTAAAGGTTTACACCCTATTCCTTATTATTTATAATAAGATCAAGAAAATACTAAAATTACAATAATACCTTTAACTTAACAACCATGCATCTAGCTCTAAGTCCTCTCACACTGTTGTCAATGCTAAGAATGTTGCTAGTCCTGAGCTGCATGTCCTGCCGGATTTTAATCGCCTTCAAACTCAGATTAGTCAGCTTCAAGAGCAACTTGGCTTCCTGACTACTCGAACTCAGGACAACTCCTCCATTCCCACTGCTACTTTGGCATCAAGTATTCCCACTGTTTTACATGTTTGGTCTGACACACCTACATGGGTTCTAGAGCCAATAATCACATAACTGGTAAGTTATCTTTATTTTCTGCACCTATCATTTATGTGAATCACACTGTTTGTCTTGATGATATGGCTCCACCTCGACTATTCGTCATAAGGGTGCTGTGTCCTTATCTCCTGACATTACCCTTGACTATGTTCATCATCTTCTTAATTTTGCCTTTAATTTTCTATATGTTATTCGTCTTGCTAAAAATCTTAAATGTGCTGCCATTTTTTTACCAAACACACTGTTTTCTTCAGGACCTGAGTTCGATGAACATTTTTTGCAAGGAATATGAGCAAGATGGGTAGTATTACTTTGGAGAGCCAGATCTCTCAGGTCTTCAGGCTTCTATCTTGTCGGAGTCCTCCTACGTTTTTTCTCTACAAACTCTAAAACTTTGACATTCCCATTTAGGTCATGCAAATTTTTAATATTTGCGTTTGTTATTTCCGTCCTTTCAAAAGCATGTAAAAATCATAATTTTTACTGTGGTGTGTGAACTTTTTAAACATACTCGTATTACTTATATTCTTCACATGCATCGTATGTATGGTCTTTTTTATCTTATTCATTCGAATGTAAAAGGACCCTCCACAGTTGCTGTTTTTTCTGAACACCGTTATTATGTGACTTTTATTCATAATCATTCTCGTTGCACGGAAAATTGATGTGTTATCCATATTTGTTCAATTTTTTCAAATGGTCAAAACCGAGTTTAACATTGTTGTTCACTAAATACGATCTAATAATGGTAGTGAGTACATTTCGGAGGTCTTTCGTTCCCACCTTAATCAACAGGGTATCTTCCAACAACTTACCAGTCCTTATACTCCTGAACAGAATGTTGTCACAGAACGTAAGAATCATCATATTATGTCCGCCGTTCATTGCCTCCTATGTGCTATGCATGTACCTTATGTCTTATTGACATATGACTTTTCTTAATGAGGTTTACCTCATTAACCGCACTCCAACTCGAACTTTACATGGTTCAGCTCCTTTTCAAGTTCTTCAGCCTGATTAAACTTTATTTCCTCTTATGCCTAGAGTAATTGGGTGTACTTATTTTGTTCAGAATCGACACCTAACTTGTACTAAATTGGATAATGAATCTATTAGAACGTATCTTTTTGGGTTATTCTACTATGTCGTTGTTATGATTCTGTATCTCGCCATATGTTTCATTCCCTTGATGTCACTTTCTGTGAGGATATCCCTTTTTATAGCCCTATGTCCACCTTATAAGACTCTACCCCTTCCACTTCCATGGTGGACCTCTTTCTGAGTGCTTGTTCGATTCCTATTTTCACTCCCCTTCAGTGACAGAACCCACATCTCCCTCAGTACAGGGGACTCATGCCCCTTTGTAGACGTTCGCACGCCGCCCTCGCTCTCAGCTCCTTTGCCAAAGATCTTTTTGGATTTGGACAAAAGTTCAGGTATTCTCTCTCCTCCTCGTTATCCTCCTCATACTTGCAAACCCCCTTCCCGTTATGGTTCGCTTAGCAGTACTAACCATCCTATTTTCTAGTATATTTCTTCTGATGGTCATTCAACTTCCTAAAATACATTTCTTGGAAATATTGCTTTTGTGGTAGTTCCCTGGTCTTGTCTAACGCTGTCCAGAATTCACAGTGAGTCACTGCCATAAAAACAGAGATAGATGCATTAGAAACTAATTGTACTTGGAAACTTGTGCCTTTACAAGCTGATGAGAAAACAGTGGAGTGTAAGTAGATCTTCAGTGTGAAATATTTAGCCGATGGTTCTGTCGATCAGTACAAGCCTCGTCTCGTGGCTAAAGGCCTTACCCAAGTTTCCGGTAAAGATTTTGGTGCTACTTTTGTCCCTGTTGCAAAATTGATCTATGCTCGTCTTCTTGTAGCTTAGTCGCTTCTCGTTGTTGGCCTCTTCACCAACTAAATGTTAAAAATGTCTTTCTTCACAGTAACTTACTTAAAACCATCTATATGGATCCTCTGCCGGGTTTTCAGGCTCAGGAGGAGTCTTTTGGAAATGTATGTCACCTCCAGAAGTCTCTTTATTGATTGAAACAGTCACCCAGGGCATGGTTTAGTCGGTTCAGTAATGTTATCTTGTCCATGGAATTTACCCAATATCACTTTGACCACGCATATTTTATTCATAAACACCCCGATGATCGCTTTATCATTTATTAGTATATGTTGATGACCTTATTCTTACTGGATACATTAGGCATTGCTCAAGTAAACAGGACCTTAACAAAGTTTTTTATATTAAGAATTTGGGCCCCCTTAAGTACTTCATCAATATTGAGGTTGTCGTTCTCATCGTGCGATATCTCTTTCCCCGATAAAGTACACTCTTGATCTCTTTCAGGACACCGGCATGTTAGGGTGTAGACTGGCACCTACTCCGATGGATTCGAATGTTAAGCTTTTCGCTGAATCTGAAGAGTTACTTCTTAATCCATCTATGTATCAACATCTAGTTGGCCGATTGATTTACCTACATAATACTAGACCATACCTAACTTTTGTAGTAAGTGTAGTTACTCAATTTATGCATGCCCCCCCCCCCCGTAAGACTCATCTGGACGCAGTCTTTCTCATATCTTGAGGTACCTCAAGACCTATCCCAGTCTTGGTTTATTCTTATCTGCTAGTATTCAATCTAGACTTTCATGTTTTACTGATGCGGATTATGCTAAATCTAAAACTGACCAATGTTCTACATCTGGTTTATTTACTTTTTATGATAACCATCTTATACCATGGAAAAGTAAAAAGCAGGCAGTAATCTCACGATCTTCAACTGAGGTAGAGTATCGAGCTATGGCACAAGACACTTGCGAAATACTTTGGCTTCATTCTGTTCTCGCTGAGCTAGGCTTTGAGGAAAATAAATCATCTATATTATTTTGTAACAACAAGTCTTCCATTTTGCCTGCTTCAAATACAATTTCTCATGAACGGACTAAACATAAAAAAGTAGACATTCATTTTATTTGAGAAAAAGTTCGAGCAGGCACTGTGACCCTCTTTTTTGTCTCTTCATCTGATCAGATTGCGAACATATTCACTAAGCGAGTGAGACTATTTCTGCTCAAGTCTTCAATCGTCAAGCTGAATTTGATTGATATCTTTGTTCCCAACATAGGGGGAGTATTGGAAATAATATATATTAAGAAATTAGAATTTCTTAATTTTATTTCATTTTATTTCTTTACTATATTATAAATTCTTCATTACTTTGTAAATTTCCTCCACTAATATGATCAGATCGCGATCCCCCTTTGTAGGTAAGCAAAAATTACTCAATTCTTTTATTCTTCTCATCTAAGAGACAAAAAAATTAAGAGCCAGGAAACTAGGTAGTGGAATCATAGAAGTGAGAAACAAAAATGAGTAATGAGTAATAATGTGAAATTTGGGAGATTAAACTAATATTATGTGGAATACAAGGGCAAGATTCATTAAATGGATATAAAAGAAATCCTTGGATAGTCGAAAGGAAAGGAACTTATGTCCAAAGAAACTAAGCGATGGAATGAGAAGGTACAAGGTGTAATAAAAAAGAAATCCTATAAAAATAGCAAAATGATTGAAATGTGGAAAATTTAGGTTATATAAAGGGCTAACAAGGACGTTATAAGGATAGGTAGAGATTGTAAGTTGAAAGCCTGTTGTGGTTTATATACTCGATTAGACAATAACGATGAAGAAAGAATATTTACAAACTTGCAAGAAAGAAAAGCAAGAATCATGTCAAGTGCATAAAAAATGAGGATTCAAGGGTGTAATGAAGGATGAGGAGATAAATAATGGTAGCACCACCAGAATATAAATATGTACATTTGAAAAGCTTCATTGTAATATTGAGCTTCACTGTAATATTTTCTTTGCTGATACCTATACTGAGCTTTATTATAATATTGGTTATCCCTTTAGGGTTGTGTGTACCAACAGATAACCTATTCTGAGCTTCTTTGTAATATTTTCTTTTTTGATAATAAAATGCTTATTATCGAACAATAATGTTGGAGTCTAGTACCACCACCGAATTAAAATGTATGTTGAGAAGCTTAAAATATGTTTGAACAAATTGACAGGATATACCCTTCTATTGACAAGAAGTGTTCCCTTAACAGCACATCCATTGTTGAACAAACGAATCTGCATCAGCAAAGGCTAGAAGAAAATTTGAAATAGGGCATCCCAAAAAAATTTTGATTAGTAGAGTAAAAAAATTATATCATCAATAATGTATACCATTAACAAATACTAAAGACATGTACCGGTTCCCTGGTATGGGCTCCTGAGCCTCTCAGTTCGGACGATTTCTCCTCAAAGTAGGCAAGATCAAGAAATCTCTGAAGACGTTAAATGTTTGAATCAAATAAGTTTGCAAGAGCATGAAGTAAACGTAACCAGCCATAAAGAATGTACAAACAACAAAGGCAACAACAAGAAAGCAGAAGACACAGTACCATATCTGCAGCATAAGCTAGTTCATGTGCACCATACACATCCACAAACTGTACCATTACGGTACGACAAAAATGCTGTATATGTTTACCAAACAAAAACAAGAAACTTTTGAATGACCTTTCCCATCAGAAGTTATTCCCAAACATAGTAACAGACTTCTCGGTTGCAAATCATATAAGCAGTTGGCTAATAACTTATCTCCAAGTTTGTAACGACCATGGACAAAGTATTACAGAAGCAGGACAAATGCAATTATGCTACAAAACAAACAATACGTGCATATCAAGGTCGAAAATGACTAAATCATGGTACCTTAAAACAATGGTACCAGTGTAGAAATTGACTTTCCAACTCAGCCATCCAAAAAAAGAAGGGGAAAAAAATTGGAACTCGTAGCTAGGACAAGCACGTGATTCTTACAAATCCTAACAAACACCAATCCGAAATGGTCCCTCTTTTTGAGTAATTTAAGCATAACTTAAATAATGAGATTCCCCACTGTAAATTAAAACAAGCAAATTCGAAGAAAACGATGTGTATTTAAACAGTCTGCCATACCCTTAGCAAATCATTAGAGCTCCAATCACCAAAACTACCTCTGCCCAGAAAGGAGAAATAATGGTATCTCTCCGTCTTATCGGACAGGGTTAGAAATAGGAACTGATCAACTGAAGCCATTGTACATCTCTGATTCTTACATCCCTCACCTATCAAGGACAAATCTGAACCTTGCTTGGATACCTAAAGAGTCCACCACTATTCACCTACAAAATGTTCAGCATATTGATGGTATTGCAGGCATCCTAAATAAACATTTTATACTTCTATAATTATATCAAAGTTTTTCTCTTTGTGGCTCATGCTTACGTATGCAACTCAACATGGATAATTATCTAAGCTAGAAAAGGAAAATTCAAAAGCAAATGTATAATCGTCATCCAGTCTGGACATTGCAGAGCTTCCAAATTTTCATGTCAAAAGAATACATTCATGGCCATGACAAAAACCAGAGGTGTCATCTCTGTTTAGAATATAAATAATAAAGTTACTCCACTCTTTAAAAGCATAAGTTTTTAGACGAGTTGGTCGTTAACAAACTAACATGTTATACCAAACAATAAATCAATGTGTCTGAACATCATCCACCACCTACTTAATAATTGAAATACATGAACATGTTTGGCTTACTTAAGAGCCGTGCTACACGTGATGGGACGTGTTTCTTAATATAAATAAAATTTACTCATATCTCTAAAAGCATAAACTTTTAGATGAGTTAGTAATCAACAATGTAACAATCTCTAACACCTTTTTGACAGCCAAACATCACATTCACACTAAACCTTGGTAGGAGCTAATGAAAATTAAGAAAATAAAATAAAAGAAGCACGCAATTAAAATATATAAGCTCTTGTAAAACCAGAGGAAGGCCCATTAAGATCTACTCTCAACTGGACACTCCTTATTAAACTTCATCGGCAAGAAGGTACTTGGTGGAACTTGTGTCAAATATACCCTTTCATCCGTTGATCTACCCCGATAAATCATGGCCTAAGAACACAACAATATCTAAGTGTAATATCAACAACAAGAAACATGTGGAACAGTGGATGTATCGCAAGGAACCTTTTTCGACAAATAATAATGCAAGCAATTTTCTAAAAACAATTTCAAAACTTCTTTTCATTTTACGTGATGGGAAACAAAGAAATAAAGATGAGAAGTACAACAAGGAGAGGAGGAGATGAAACAACCAAAGTATTAATTATCATGGTAAAATAATAAACACATTTATTTACGATTAGTTAGTTCTAAGCATGGATTAATAAGCTTAAACAACATAACTAATTTTGAGAATGATGAGTCACCTAGTGAAGATATGTGTGACACCTCATGCTTGTGAAAAGTCACCTCTTTCTCTATCATTTGTAGGTGTGTCAATCTAGTGCCACCTCATGCTTCTTGTATTTACACCTCCTGCTTATAGACTTTATACATCAATTATTCTTCTTGAAAAGCATTAATAATGGCAAAGATTATCTTTCATTCTCATGTGCTTCTAAAAATATTGATCAAGTATGACTATATGACACCAATCTTGATTTTGAAAATTACATGTTCACCCTTCTATTGTTGTTGTTCTACATGCCTTCTGTGAGATTGAATCCAATAAAAGTGGTGACCGCTATGGTCTACTCTCAAAGGGTAGAGGTGTGAAACTGTATTTTTGGGTTATTTTGTATTTGTGTTTAAGTCGCAGCCATCACAACATGTTCTACTATTAGCAATCACAAGCTCCCAAGCCTTGAAGAACACTAGCAAAAGAACAAAGATCAGCATCACAAGCTTCAAGCAATACCGGAGACCTTCCCCTAACATCAAAAACCATTATCGACCCACTAGACACCATCGTTGACTCCCTTCTGATCACCGCCAAGTTGCATCCAGATTTGGGTGGGCTTTGGATGGCGACATTATGACCCGAGCTAACCTTTGTTGGCTCAAACAAGTTTCGTTGAACCATCCTCAGCCACCGGTGACGTCGTCTAACCCTTGATTGACTCCAAAGACCTTCATCGAACCTCTATTTGACTTCGTCGAATCTCTTTTTGATTTCACGACTTCGCGTCCTCTGATCTTTGAAGATTCGGGTACCAAACAACATTGTTTTGCTTCTTTGACTCTCACCTGACCTCTGTCAATCACCAGCAACCCTCATCAAACCTCTAAGTTACTACGACGGTTCTCGTTGGTAACCTAAGCATTTGTTTTTCTACATTGAGTATTTATCTCCTCCTCTGGGCTATGGCTCCCTTTTGACCTGACTCGGAAGACATCAGCAACGGGTTTCCGCACTTTTCTTTGTGACTTGTCTATTTTTTTTTTGACAACGTATGACAACAAATTGCAGGATATTGGCATAAGGTTGAATATGAATAATTATTAACATTGGTCCAATGTGATGAGAAAATTTTTTTACTTGGTAAAGGAAAATATGGTTGTGTGATCAAATCCTAAGGTCGATGCATATGAGCATTGTGTTGCATAATGGGATATGAAAAATGTCTATTCATGTCAATTTTATTCGATGCCTCAAAGTGAGGATTTTTTCTCATTATATAACAATCGTGGGGTTGATTACATGGCTAATTACATGGCTGATTATTAGCAATTATTAGCAATATACAGATTTACAGCAATCATATCTAAACTAAAATGGAAACTAAAATATACAGCCAAATATACAGCTGATCTGATTGACACCATGTAGATATTTCTTGTGCTTAATGGAAAAAAATTTATTTATTACTTATGCAGTTATTCTTGAGTTAGATAGTTATTGAACGTTCCAAAATAAGAACAAAATGAATTAAATCTTACTTTTAGTTTAGTTTTATAAATAATACAATACTACAAACTATAAAAAAATAATTTTTTTACAAATGTATCCTAGCCGTACCAGTATTCTACTTTTTTTTGATTTTGTCGTATTCCCATATCCGTATCGTATCGTATCTATATCCGTGCTTCCTAGCCCATGCTGGACGCTTGCGCTTGAGTTAAGAAATATCACGTGTCCAACGTGCACCCAAAAAATATCTTTAGTAGTAAAATTTACAACGGAATTACGCAGAAAACTCCTATTCTTAATTTTTAAAAAACAAAACAAAACATCAATGTTAGTTTGTAAACGCCATTTTACACCAAACAAACAAAAAAGTATTTAAGAAATATGAAATTTATATACAAGCTTGGTGTCCTAGGGTACAAGAATTAAATGAATCCAACAATTCAAACAAAAAAATATCAACGCCCACACATAGCTTACTCCTTTTTGTGTTCGTGCGTCTTAGTATTACATGGCTTACTCCTTTTTGTATCAAGAGTTATCCATTTCAATATTTTCTATATATTTCTCAATGTAACTGGAAATAAATCAGTTTTTGAATAGCTTGTATGCAAGCTACCTTATTATATAATTTAGTTTTCCTTCAATGTAAGTGCAAACGAGCCTCTTCACCAAACTTTCTATAGTGTTTTGTTTCGGTTGCTTAGGAAATGAAAACATTTCAATCATTTGGATGGAAACAAATAAAAATTTCGTTCCTTGACCGACACATGTCGAACAATGATCGAACACTTGTCTTAAATGTGTCATACTATTATTTTTAACTTTTTAGAACCCAGCACGCTTCGAACACTGGCGTAAACACGTGCGAACTACTTAAGCACACTTATACAAGTTTGGGGAAAAAATAACTTGCGATCCAAACAAAATGAAAACAATGAAGTTGTATATGATAGAAAAGAGAACCAAGAAAACTAATCTATTATTCCATTAACTAAAGAAGAAGCTTAAAACATAAAACATAAGTTACAAAGTATAAATAAAACAAAGCCTAAAACCCTAATTAGTCTTAAAAGACTCAACTACCCTCTAATTAACAAATGATTAACAAAATAACCAAACTAACAAATACATTTTCACACACCCCCTCAAACTCATGATGCGAGCCCCGTAAGTCGTGAGAGTTTGTCAAGCAGGAACCGAAAACGAGCTGAAGTGTGAGTTCTAGTAAAAAAATCAGCAAGTTGCAACGACAAGGAGACGAAGGGGAGGTTAATAGTACCAAGCTGAAGATGGTGACAAACAAAGTTACAATCAATCTCTATATGCTTTGTTCGTTCATGGAAGACCAAGTTACGAGCTATCTGGATCGCGCTTTTATTATCGCAGTAGAGAGAAGTATGAGAAGAGAGAGACACCCAAATTAGAGAGAAGCCAACGGAGCCAAACAATCTCTGCAGTAGCATGAGCCATGGCACGATATTCAGCTTCAACAATAGAATGAGCAATGACAAACTATTTTTTACTTTTCCAGGAAATGAGAGTCGGCAAGAAATACGTAAAAGCCAGTAGTAGACTTGCAATCAGATACATCACCAGCCCAATCAGCATTAGCATACGCTCAAAGAGTCAATGATGAAGACGAAGAAAAGAATAGGCTCTGAGAAATAGTACCACGAACATAATGCAAAATGCGAAGTAGAGCTACCCAATGAGGGGAGCGAGGAGCAAAGACAAATTGACTCACCACATGAACGGCATACGCAATATCAAGATGAGTCACGGTAAGATAGACCAAACACCCAACCAGCTCTCGATAGACAGTGGGATCCTCAAGAAAAACACTATCAGAAGGAAAGAACTTAGCATGCAACTCAATAGGAGTATCCACGACTTTATCATCAGTGAGACGAGCACGGTGGATCACTTCATTTGCATATTTTGATTGAGATAAGTGAGAACCTATGGGAGAAGAAGCAACCTCTATACCAAAAAAGTAACACAAAGGACCCAAATCTTTCATCTCAAATGCACGAAACAAATGCTGTTTCACTTCAGAGATAGCAGCAGGATCAGAACCAGTGATAATCATGTCATCCACATATAATAACAAAATAACCATCCCAGCTATAGTGTGGCAAATAAAAAGAGCAAAATCTTGACTAGGAATGAAACCAATCTGGGTAACAGTGGACTGAAAGCATTCATACCAAGCACGAGGGGACTACTTCAAACCACAAAGGGCACGACGAAAAAGACAGACAGAACCAGGAGGATGCAGAAGGCGAGGAGGAGGACGCATATAAACTTTCTCATTAAGATGCCCATTGAGAAAAGCATTCTTGACATCTAGCTGAAAGAAAGGCCATTGACGAATCACAGCAATAAAAATCAAAGTACGAACTATTTTGGCCACAGGTGCAAATGTTTCCTCGTAATCAATCCCATACTCCTGAGAAAAACTCTTAGCAACTAATCTGGCCTTATAGCGCTCTAGAGAACCATGAGAATGAGTTTTAAATTTGTAAACCCATTCACATCCAATGAGACTTTTACCTGCAGACAATGGAACCAAATCCCAAGTATAAGTCTTCTGAAGAGCAGTTAATTCTTCTTGCATTGCATTGATCCAATGGGGATCAGTACATGCTTCTTTATACGATCAAGGCTCAAAATAAGTATAAATAGTAGATAAGAAAGCACGATAAGAAGCTAAAAAGCAAGTGTTAGAATAACCAAGTCTTACCGGCGAAGTACGCTCACGCAAAGGATAACGCCGTTCAAGTGGAACAAAGTCTACGAAAACAGGGGGATCTGAGTTGGATCTGGTGGATAGTGTTGAGGGGGAGGAGGATGCCTGCGAGAATAAACTAACGAGGGAGATGTAGCTGGAGAACGAGATGTATAAGGGAGTTCAGAGACATCAAGAGTTTGAGTAAATTCCTCTTAAGGCACATCATACGGAAAAGGATCAGTATGAATTAAATCCTCTTTGGGAACAGGGGCAACCATGGAAGGAAGAGTAAAGTAGAAAAGTCACTCGAGAAATACAATGTGGCGAGAGACATAAAGGCGTTTAGATGCAGGATCATAACATCAATATACTTTTTGTTGAATATAATAACCCCAAAAGACTCAATGAGCTGAGCAATCACTAAGTTTAGTGCGCTCCCGCTTGGGAAGAAGGACAAAACAAACACAACCAAAGACACGCAACGAGTAGTTAGGAGTATGGCCAAACAACTTTTCATAAGGGGAGATACCAGAAAGAACAAGTGTGGGCATGCGATTAAGAAACACTGCGGTAGTAACTGCTTCTCCCCAAAAACTAGCAGGAACAGAGGAAGAGAGAAGAAGGGAGTGAGCTGTGTCGAGGATGTACTGTTGTTTTCTTTCAGCTCTACCATTTTGTGCGGGACTATGAGAATAGAAAGATTGATGAATAGTTCCAGATGCAGCTAAGAAGGCTGTGATTGATGAATAGTTCCAGATGCAGCTAAGAAGGCTGTGAATTCAGTTAGGAAGTACTAACCACCCAAATCAGAACAAAGTGTCATTATATTGGTAGAAAACCAAGTGTGAACCATAGAATGAAATGTACAGTAAATGTGAAGAAAAAAAAAACAGATTTGTGAGACATGAGATACAGCCAACAAAAACAACTATAATCATCAATAAAGAACAAGAGAGAAAACATAGTACATTGATCCTCCTTTAGTGGTAATGGGAGAAAGAC
This sequence comes from Heliamphora pulchella, assembly GCA_032270985.1. Classification (NCBI taxonomy): domain Eukaryota; kingdom Viridiplantae; phylum Streptophyta; class Magnoliopsida; order Ericales; family Sarraceniaceae; genus Heliamphora; species Heliamphora pulchella. The sequence continues at coordinate 13,098 of JAULJZ010166162.1, read as the reverse complement.
CCTACACATCTGTATGAACAAGAGAGAAAGGAGATGTAGAAAGGAAAGTGCCTTTGCTAAAAGATAAAGCTGATATTTTTGCAAGTTTACAACCACTACACTGAGAGATATCACTAGTAGACACGTTACCTAAGTAGTAACCAAACAAAATAACCAAGCACAAATAACGAAGTGCTGAAGTATATAGTAAGAGAACCCAAGCACAAATCAGCTGATATAGGAGGCCCGACGCACAAAACTGTTGAAAAACTGGATCGGTTTGACAATGGAGCTAAATACCATCAAAGATGCATTTGATCGTGTCACAAAGAAGCAAAAACTGTCCTCGTCTAAAGCTCAAGAAGTAATTGAACAGCTTGGCCAGGAAATAGAACAAGCATTATTGGTGCTATTCTTGTCAGAACCCAAGCACAAATCAGTTGAAATAGGAAGCCCGATGCACAAAACTGTTGAAAAGTTGAAGAACCAAAGGAAACAAAACTTCAACGAGAGGCCGTCGGAACTCCGGCGAGGGAAAACAAAGCTCCGGCGAGGCCGTCGGAGCTCCGGCGAGGGCCTGACGAGGTCGTCAGGGTCAGGCGAAGTCGTTTGAGGTCGTCAGAGTTAAGGTTCAAGCACACACAGGTCAAGTCGGGTTGCGCAAGGCCTTGATTTGGTTACTGAGGCTCTGGCGAGGTCACTGGAGGTCGCCGATGTGCTGAAAGAGGTCACCGGAGGTCAGCGAGGCAAAGGGCTCCTATGGTCGGCACTGTGGGTTGCGACGGTTTGGACGAATGCTCGCGAAGGTCGATGGTTTGGTCGGCGCAGAGGTCGAGGGTTTGGACGAATGCTCGCAAAGGTCGCGAACCAAGGAGAAGTGGATTTTCAGAGGTTCGGCAGTGGTCAAGAGCCTCGTTGGTGGTCGACGAGGATCAAGGAGGCGTCGCCGATGGTCGCTGATCGTCACTGGTGGTCGCTGGTGGGATAAGGGGTCTGCAAACTAGGGTTTTTCAAAGGGTAGGGTTTCAACGGTGGCTAAGGTCTAGGAACATCAAGAAGTTCGCCAGAGCTTGGTCGATGGTGCATCAGAAGTTGCCAGTGATATTAGGGTTCCGGTGATGCTAGGATTCTGAAGGTGGCGTTGATACCATAATAGAAAAGAGAACCAAGAAAACTTGTAGGGGCCTGGACCCATGTTATTTTCTAAACGTTAATGAAAATGAGTGAGTTACGTTCAGTAGGAACGTTTGTAAGTGTGAACCTTGTGTAAAAATTAAAACTTGGAACTATATATGTTTACTAATGATAGTTAAGTGTGGGGTTATGCACGGAACGTGCTTGAATGATGTTTAGCAGGTACTCGGTTCAGTTTTAGCTTCAGTAATTCGAGGTTCCAGCCCAGGTCGACCGCTCGAGCGGACAGGTGACCGAGGGGTTCTCGGTAAGGGGTCCGCTCGAGCGGTGGGGGTCCGCTCGAGCGGACTGTCGGGGAGCAAACTTTTTAAAAGTCGCGTGTGGCTCTTTTTCTCTCATTCATCTTATATCTCTCTCTCTCTCTAGAGCAAAGGTGAGGGCTAGAGTTTGGGTTTGAGAGTTGTTTGAGGCTTGTTTGGCTTCTCTTGGTAGGTTTTCTTGTCTTTCTCCCGGTGACTCAATTGTTGGAGACACAATCTTGGTATTGGAGACGTCTTTTTCACCACGTGGTTGGAGATTCTCATGGGTGGAGCTCATTCGGGGCCTTTTCTTGTGGATCTAGCCTTCCTAAGATAGGATCTAAGACTTTCCTAGAATATTTTTGTGATATGTGTCGTACTTTCTAATCTATGAATACAAAAGCATGAAAATAGTGTTTACTAAGCCCTAGGTTTGGGTTTAGTAATAATGGGGGGTAAATCTTAGATTTGTGAAGGATTTAACCTGTTCCTATCTTTGCATTGTTGTTTCATGCGGTTGGATTGAGAAATGAGAAATTAGGGATTGGGGTTTGGGTCAAAACTATGAAAATTTGGGTTCTTGGGTTTAAAGAACCGGTACGATGAAATTGATATGATTGTTGGTTAAATTTGGGGTTGTGATAGCCCATTATATACCTATTCCACGAATTTATGTAACATATGTTGATGTTAAGTGAAAAGTGTGGGTTTTGTCGTGTAAAACCGGTGAAATGGGGGATTCTAAACTATGTAGATGGTTAATCCAAAGTTTGAGCCCTACAATATTGAAAATGTAAATAATGGTAATGTGTAATGAGATGGGTTGGGCGAGAGGAACCTTTGGGGTTGGACTCGCGCGTATTGTGATTTGATATATCAAAATGGATCGATTTGGGATCCAAAGATCGTTTAAGTTTGGGCACAAGTTGCTTCACGGTGAAAGACCGAAAAACTGCGCAGACTGCCCGCCAGCTAGCAACTAGGAAAGGACGTTAGTCGTGTCAAGGTATAGAACGTCCCGTTACTTCATGAGGCCTGTGTGACCGGGTTGATTGTAACGCTACGTGGGTCTATACGCTCGTCTGACATCGGTGCCTCTATTTGTGAATCACGAGTTGGTGGAATATGAGAAATGTCAACCAAGTGTGTGTGCAGGTGTGCGTGCATTGTAAATGACTGGGTTGGTAAAACCTTAATTAAAGAATGTAATAGAAGGAGAAATGTGTTGGGTTAATGGAAAATGGTGAAATGTGTTGGGTAAATCGAAAATCGTGAAATGTGTTGGGTTGATTGAGCATGATAAGACGAGTAATTTCACGGAAATTAAGGAGTATGGAACAATAATCCTTTTATCCAAAACCCGATTATGCATTGGAAATCCATCTTGGGAAAACGATATGATTTTGATTAAACTTATGTGTGCATCCTGCATAACCATCTTCATATATCATGCATATATTCAATGCTAGTCTTGTTCCTACAAGTTTCAGTTCATGTTGTTTAACAACATTTCACATGATAGTGGAAAAAAGACTGCGGACTGAGATGACAATCGTTAGATCCTTTTTAGAGTAGTTGATAAGGTTACATTCTTGTTCGTTTTAGCTTTTGAGGAAAGAAATTGTATAAATGTAATCCTTATTTCTTTTTGGAATATTCGGAACGTTGTAATCAAAGATCAGAATGCCCGTGTTGTAAGATGTTGAGGTCGCGTTTTTATGTTATGCTTTCATGCGAGGACGCTCATTTGTTCCCTGGGTTCTGGGCTTTAACCTCTAACGATGCTTTTGGTATTGAAGTTAATTTCAAATTCATGGTTAGAAGATGATTATTTTATTTTCAAATGTGTAGTTTCGTCTTGTTTATGCTTATTCTTAAAACCATGGGTTAAGAAGGGAAAAGTGATTATCTTTTCAAAACTTGGAAATTTTCCCAGTTTCTGGACAGTGGTTCTCGGGTGCCTCATCGCTCGAGCGGTAAGGAGTCCGCTCGAGCGGTCCTCGCTGGGTGGTTTTTACCAAAAATAGTTTTGAAAACATTTTTTTATTAAATGATCTTTGGGCGCAAACAGACTGTATTTAAGTATTGTTTTTAAAAGAAAATAATCTTTCACATCGGGTTGATTTCCAAAATTTATTTGGGTTATATTGTTTCTAAATCGGGACGTTACAAAACTAATCTATTATTCCATTAACCAAAGAAGAAGCTCAAAACATAAAACATAAATTACAAAGTATAAATAGGACAAAACCTAAAACCCTAATTAGTTTTAAAAGACTCAACTACCCTCTAATTAACAAATGATTAACAAAATAACCAAACTAACAAATACATTTTCACAGTATACCCATTAATCCATTCTCCTTTAAACTTTTTGAGTTTAATAACTCCAGATCTTAAAACTTTTAATTTGTTTATGAGACAAATTTATGAACATAGATGTTAGATCTTGTTGTTCACCCCTTTTTCTACCATGTCAAATACAAAAAGGATTTCTAAATACTTTGATGTATAGAATATAAATATATTTGTGATGTAAAAAAACTAGCCATTATTTTCATACATGCATACAAAATACATTGATTGATTGACATATTTATGGGGAACGAGAAGGGCACATTGGATGAAAGATATTTTAAGTTTAGGAATTTAATAATTTTAGTAATATTTTGATTTTATTGGAATCTTTAAATTTGGCAACTTCAATTATAATTTTTCTAATTTGTAATCTTTTATTGTAGTAACTTTAATTAGGATTTTTCAGGATAGTGATCTTTTATTTTTAGTAGCATTAAATTAGGGTTTTTCTTGAATGCCAATAAATAGGTTATTATGTAATGGGTTTTGGCAGATGTTGAATAAATAAAAATTGAGCTTTTTTAAGTTTTAATTGTTAGTTTTATAATTTATTTTCTATTCTTTAGTTTTTAGTTTTATAATTTATTTTCTATTCTTTAGTTTTTAGTTTCTTTAATTGCCTGCCGTCCTGCGTCAATTGGTATGAGAGCAAACATCAATTCTGTGGTTTGATAAAAAAGAAGCACCAGTCTTGTTGAGCATCAGTTCGTTGATTAAAAAAAATAAAAAATTGAAATTGAAGCATCGCCGTTGCCCTCCACCCTCGTCTGCGTCACTGCGCCCCACTCTCCCCAGCGCCGCCACGTTCAGCCGCCATCCACCTTCGTCGCCAGAGTCGACACCACTATCCTCCATTGACGCCGCCCACCACCCTCGCCTGCGCTGCTGCACCCCACTCTCCCTTGTGCCGCCATCACCACAGCCGGCATTCCTCGTCACCTGCGTTACCATTCTTCGCTGCTCGCCTTCGCACCTTCGTCGCCAAAGTCGCCACCGCCAGGCTTGCCGCCGCCCAGATTTCCCGTCACCATCACCACCCAGAATCACCATCGCCATTGCCTCTCAGGCTAACCACCGCCGTCACCTGCGTCGCAACCATCCATAACCCCTAGCTTCTCCCCTTCAGTTGCCCGCGTATTCAAGTTAAGCCCAGACTCAAAACCCTTGACCCGACCCGACATCTTCTGTTCTGGGCAAGTCTCGTTACCGACCCGACCCATTCCCATAACCCAGTCTTTAAAACAGCCCAGCCCATTAAAAAAAACTTCTTTTATCAACACAAGTTCGGAGAGATTCAATTCTTCCTTCAAGGATCTATTGTACAATTATTGGAGCATCCTCAAGTACTTTGGGACTCAAAAAGAGGTTTTATTTTTTCTAGAAAATTGAGATTAATATTTTTATTCATTGGAGAGTTCTTAAATTTTGCAAAAGGGTTATGATTTTGTGAATTCTTCAAAAAAAAAAATTGACTTTCATTTAAGATAACGTGAATACCTTTCAGCACTCCTTACAAAGCACCATCAAGGCCCTTGCGAAATCAATGCTAATAATTCGTAGACAACAACTGTTTGGCAATAATCTCATGCAGCAAAATTTCAGTATTTTTGAATATTTTATTGAATTTAAAAATATATTAAAATTGTGGGACAATAATAGTGACTTATGTGATATTGCTAACCACTTTCTTCTTCGATTACGAGAAAAAATTTAAAATAAGATATTGTCCTTTTATACTGATTTAAAAGGTGCCTATGAAGATGTTTTAACGGTTGAAAAGTATTTAGAAGAAGAATTTCACCATTATAAGTCAACTGATTGCAAAATGCCTCAAGAGGTTACACAATCCATGGTTGTTGCGACTTCTATCAACTCCATCTTATAATAAAACTTCAAAGTTTGAGGTTTCTAGTAGTGTTGAATATTCCTCTCCCCAATCTATTGATCATATTGCTTTGCATGTTCCTCCAACTAAGAATAATAGTACCGTAAATGATATTCTTGCCTATCTTCAATATTTGGGGATTTATTGTTACTTTAGTGTCCCAAATATCTAGCACACTCAAGTATTTCACGTTGTCATCTGTTGGACATGTTTTAGGCATTCTTGAATGTGGATCACAAGGAAATTTTACTGATTTTTCTTTAAATTTAAATATTGGTCTAATGTTTTATATGGAGGATATGGTACTTGATCGAGGCACTATAAAGCCTCTTGTATTGTTTAATGGTATTGATGCAAGCATAGCTACATTCTACTTTTCTGCTCCAATGTATCCCTCGATTCAATCTGTTTATGGAGTTTCTCAGCACTATTTTCTAGACGGAGTTTTTTACCGCTCTCATGCTATCATAGTTAAAGAGTTACTTCGCCAACAAGAATTTCATTTTATGAAATATTTTTTTGTTTATAACTCTCGGGAGAGTTTTTCTGAGCAAGGAAGAAATGATGGGAAACAAGAAGGCATTAGATGAAAGATATTTCATGTTTAGAAATTTAGTAATTTTAGTAATACTTTAATTATATTAGAATCTTCAAAATAGGCAACTTCAATTAGAATTTTCCTGATTTGTAATCTTTTAATTTAGTAACTTTAATTAAAAATTTTCAAAATTGTAATCTTTTATTTTTAGTAGCATTAAAATAGGGTCTTTTTTGAATACTTATAAATATGTTATTATATGATGGGTTTTGACAGACTTTAAATGAATAAAAATTAAATTTTTAAATTTAAATTGTTAGTTTTAAAATTTATTTTCTGTTCTTTAATTTTTAGTTTCATTAATTGCTGCTCGTCTAGCATCACATATGCCAACCGTGTCGTGCCTTGATGTTTTTGAAAATGTTCGCATCAACATGTCATCATTGTGTTGTATCCTTGTCTCGTGTCTATATCTTTATTTCTTAGCTTTGCCAATAAATCAAGAATTCACTTTATTGTTCAAAATTCTCTATAAAATCTTATTCATATTATACATGTTTTGGTCAACTTAATTTCTTTGACTTTTTCCCACTATGAGTCAATCTCACAAGTTATTGCTTGGTTAAACACAACACATCCAATTTTGAAGCTCAAACAAAACATGTGGACTCCACACCACAGAAGATGACTTGTTAGTTTAAAGTGTTTACTACTGATAGTGCTCTTCCTCTTATGACCTGTCAATGATTCAAATTGCTTCCTAAAATCATTCAAAGGAAACCGTTACGATGGGCGCCGGTTGGTCACTAGTGGGATCCCCTCCGATGGTTAAATTAGGCTTCAGGTAGAGTAAAGCCCAAGTTGGAGATAAAAGAGTAAAAATTTGTCAGAGAGAATTTTATACCTGAATTCCCAGTAATTCCATTATATCTAATTCTCATGCCACATGGAAAGCCATTAAAGTCGTACACACAACATTTGTTCTCAAGGTCCACGCACCTAATCGAGTACACGTCGTGTAACTGATCAGGGCAGTCTCTGATCAATGAAAACCGATACCTAATCAAACATGGGAGGTGATTGGATGAATGACGGGGCTACTCCGATCATCTCCCTTGGGCTGATCAAGGAATTGGGACGGGCCCATTACGGGCTGAACACCTAATGGTCTTTATTGAAGGGATCGAAATTCCAAGAGACAATGATAGTGCATATGAATCGAATCAAACACAACATGAAACGATCAGCAGGACAACCAAAAAACGTATTACTTAAAACCGTTCGGACTGACAGAAAACCATCCAGATGGAAACTAGACAGAAAAAACCCTAATTTTTCCAAAATCCAAGAACTAAAACCCGATACACCCACAAGGCAGAATATGGATTATACCTACGAAAAAATCCTAGTTTTTCGATCCCCAAGAACTGAAACCCGGTACACCCACAAGGCGAAATAAGGATTATACCTACGAAAAAATCCTAGTTTTTCGATCCCCAAGAACCGAAACCCGATACACCTACACGGCAGAATAAGGATTATACTTATGGAAAAGCCCTAGTTTTTCGATCCCCAAGAACTGAAACCCAGAACACCCACAAGGCGAAATAGAGATTATACCTACAAAAAAACTCTAGTTTTTTTATCCCCAATAACCGAAACCCGATACACCCATAAGGCGGAATAAGGATTATACCTGCATGATCCTTCTTATTTGATCACATTTTAGCACTTGAACTTGAATCTGAAGATCATACGGCAAGCTGGCAATCTCGTATCCACTTAGATTTTATGCTGTATTCCTAACTGCCAAAACTCGAACTAAGTGTGGGCTTAAATCCTTCAAGTTCCAAACCCTATCTGGTTATCTATCATTTTCTCTGATTTTTCTAATACGTGGAAACCCTAAAAGATGATGTGTATCGCGTACTGGCAACCAAGGTTATAACGGCATATATATAGGCTACAGCAAGAACCTAAAGAGTAAATAAAATACAGGCTTCTAATGTAATTAGAAAAATTCATTTCAACCCAGAAACAATTTTCTAAAACATAAATTACAAATCATGCCACTAAAAAATTGTAATTGCATTCCCGTCCTTTTTCTCAAAACGAACTTTCGAGCTCCTGTTATTAAATGCTTACTATTCTCCCCAGGTTAAGATTACAAATACCCGTCGATTAAATTAAATTACTGACAATTATATTTAATCGACCTCTTCCATAATTTCTTAAATTCATCCGCTTAACTTATTTCATATGTCGAATTATAAAATCCACCTGCAAAATTTGATATAATCAAAATTTATAAACTTTCTTAAGAAGGTATCATCAATCTTCATGTTGAAACGTGAATTCTTTCAATAATTATTATCCACCATATAAGTAATGTCATTATTCAATTCACCGGGATTATAAACTCGTAAAAGATTGCACTTTTAATGAATCAAAATAACAAACACTAAATATTCGTGTCTAATAATTATTTCAAAATTAAGAGTATAAACACTCATAATAACTATGAGGTGTAAATTATTTTATATAGTCATTATAAAAACAATTACTCCAACGCGATCGTGTTCAATACGCATAAAATGTACTATCACAATGAGTCAAAACTATACTATTCCCCCGTAATCAAGACAGGTCTACTAAAACATTGTACTACAGTCGTACCAATGGTGTGTCAATCCCATCTAATATTATGAACCAAAAACTTATATTCTACAAAAATCAATAATCTAGTTTTCTGTGTGTAAGCCAAATTCTACACACTAGATTAACTACAATGTAGAAAAAGATATCCATGCACAATATTAAATAAATAATGTAATGCAAACATTGTTCATAAGAATTCTCATTAAAATAAAAAAATAAATTTTATTAATAAATAAAATCAATATAAAAAATTCAAAATATAATTTTTAGTATACAACGCTAACACTTTTGGGCCTCACTTCACAGTACCCATCAACTACTATATCGTTTGCATTATGTTTTCCAATGTTTCGAGAGTTAAGAGGTATTTTGGTAATTTAAAAACAAAGGACAGAGGCAATATGTGACACCCAACCCTTAATAATAATAATAATAATAATAATAATAATAATAATAATAATAAATTATTAAAAGTAATTAATTTATTATAAGAACCTAAATAAAATTTTTAACAAAACCTTAAAATTAATTTTAAGATCTAAATCCAAGAATTTACATCTAATAAAATTTTAGAAAATTAAGAGTTGAAATAAAAATGTATTGCATAGTTAGAAAATGTTTCTACAAATTCTAACTTCATGATAAATCATAAAATAATATTACAAGATTATTTTAAATTTTTGAGAATTTTATAAGCATAAAAAGTTACAGTTATTAAAATTCCATTAATCATTAAATCGCAAAAAAAAATTAAATAGATAGAAAACCTTAGTGATAATTCTAATTATACGATAATTCATGAAAATACATTAAAAATCTATATCTAAATTTTTAAATTTTTCTAAAATTAAAAATTTTACATGAAAAATTGTATGGAATATAATGGTACAAATTCAATGTACCACATGCCAAAATTATTAAAAAAAAAAGGGGGGGTGGGGGGGGACAGTTGTCCCTCTCCATTGCCTATAAAACGCGTTTCACGCTGAAGCTAAGATTACAAGTGTTCTCTTCTACCTTCTTTATATATATTCTGTTGCATATAAAAGCAACAGAGAAGAAACTCAACCACCGGTGCCGTCAACCACTGACCCACCGAGACCCTATACACTCTGTTGCATATAAAAGCAACATAGAAGAAGCTCAACCACCGGTGCCGTCAACCACTCCCCCACTGAGACCCCACGCCAAATGCCGCCACCTCTCCAATCACCACCGCCGGCCGCCATCGAGACCACCGATCTCTACCAATTTTCTCTCTCTCTGTTTCTTTTTTTCTCTCTCGGTTATCTCTCTCTGTTATCTCTCTCTCCCTCCGTCTCTCTCTGCTCTCTCTTCTCTCATCTTTCTCTCGGTCTCTCTCTCTATTTCTCTATGTCGTCTCTCTACACTATATATATAAAGAAAACACTAAAATTGCTGTTGAAGCCGACCAAACTTTTCTATCTCTGATTTGCTCTTCTTATTTCTGTGATTTATTAAGCTTTCAAAATAACTACAAAAGATAAAAAAAGTCTTTAACAACACCCTTCAATTTTTTACTTCCCCACATCTCCCCCCACCCCCCACTAATCTCTCTCCATTTTCAGCGGTTACCATGTTTTCAATATTGATCCAACGGTTACCAGTGTTGTGGAATTTGATTGATGGTTATCTCCCTCTATGTTATTTTCTTTTTCAATAACAGAAAGTATGGAATAACAAGAGAATAAGAAGGGCGCCGATATTCAAAAAAGAAATGCATTCTCATGAAAACAACTCATTTTCGCATTCGTCGACTTCATCTATATGACCACTCAGGCCATTCAAGCGTCTGCTACGCATCACGAATTCATAATTTCTCTCTCTTCTCCGTATAAGACGACTGCTTTTCACTCTTTCAATGAAAGATCCAAAGTTCCCACATTCTTACCTTTCTATTTACTTAGTAATTTCTATCTATTTGTTAAGGAGGGGCTGGGGCTGGGGCTGGGGCTCGGCTGGTGAATGAGAGATTGGGGGTGGTGGGAGGATTGGGGGATTGGCTTTTTCTTATCATCAGCAATCATGTACCACGATCTAAAGTGACAGTACTAATTTTTAATTTGATTTTATTTTCAAATAATTTGAGTTGCACACGCATCGCGTGTACCCGACGCTAGTGTGTGTGTGTGTGTATATATATGTATATATATATATATATATATTGTACTGTGTGTGTGTGTTTTTTTCATGTTTATTGTTTAAGAATTGTTTGGTTGCAATTTGTAAATAAATTTATAATTAGAAAGCTAAAAATAATAATAATAATAATTAAAAGAGTTTTACGAAAAATAAATTCAATGATAAGATTTTTAGTGTGTTAATTTTTAGACTAAAATAAAATAAAATTTGTATGAGGAAAGATAGACTAAACTAGTAAAAATAACTTTGAAAATTAATGTCACTTGAGCATTCTTTTTAATTAGTTTGAAACTAAGCCTGTGTGTGTGTGTGTGTGTGTGTGTGTGTTTAGGTTTTGCCCTGTGTGCGTGTGAGATTTGGTTGGCGATGCCAGTGTGGGTGTTTGGTTGTTTGATGGTTTTGCATTGTCACGTTTAAAAAGGGACGTTTGGTTACTCACAAATTATTTTCTTGTTGTTTTGATTAAAAAAGCTATATATGTGAATAAAATATAATAATAAGAGATTTTGTTTTTCTAGTGCTAAATTTTATCTTAAATTCTTTCATTAAAATAAAAGTTAGGTTTGAAGTCTAAGACTTAATGGGATTTGCTAATAATTTCCAACTAAACGCCTATTTTCCAAAATTTTAATTAGCTTAACCTAAGTTGAAAATTAAAACAAATATTTTAACATAGTTTAACCTAAATTTTACAATGAACTAAGTGTTTCTATTCTTTTTAACTTTAAACATGAATAATACTAAATTAATTTCTTTCTTTCTAGATTTTGACAAATTTTAATCAAACTCTACAAAAGTCAAGTGAGTCTTCTGATATCTGGATTAGTTGAGTTTTCGATTACTGCTTTACAATGATTTTAAGGTGCACCACAATTATATTGTTGAAATAATTATAAAAATGTAAAGGTAAAAATGATAGTATAAATGACGTCCCGACCACTGGGAGACGATAAAGTATACCAGCGAGATGATGTAATAAGGGCGGCGGATCACAACCAGGTGACTAGAAAATGATCATTTTCCACTGTGGGGTAACTCTCCGAATTGCTGGTAAAACCGTTTATTTGTACATCATTATAAAAATAAAAAACGGATAATAACTCAGATATCTATACACTCACACTAGCTTTGCTAATGATGTTAAAATCATTTTTCAGGTGACGCGTTAAACAAATCAGCTGAAATGGATGCATCTTGTTGCCTTATTTTCTCTCTATGTTGTATTCATGAACATGAATATATTTTGAGTATATGCACTAGTAAGCTATGAGAAATATTGTAAAGGTTTCTCGCTTAGTTTTTGTGAAACTAATAAAATATGAATTTTTATGTGGCAAAAGAAGAAAAAAAATGTAATGAGACCTCGGGTGGGTTTTTAATTCATTGGCCGATCACAGACGCCGTTCTTAGAAATAGGTCGTGACACAATCGTTTTGGTTTTTTGGTATAATAAGGGTCAAGTGGTGTTTTCGGTTTTTTATATGATTTTAAGTTAGTCTGGAGAGAAGTTCTATATAGACAAATGTGGTTGTTTGTAATCCTTACAACCAAAACGCCTACCACTATGGCTCACAATTCCAGAAAAACCTTTGCCACATTATTTAGGATGGGATTTTTGTTCAAAAATTCCAAACTTGTAGCATTGTCCTATCAAAGTTCTTGTAGGAATAAGAGAACTATAGCAACCCATTCTGTGAAGTCAAGTATAAAGAATGTGTGAAGCTTTTGTGGCTCTATTGATACTTTGAAGCTTGTTCAACTACTATTCTCCGGCTGCTACTCGTAGCCCCCCAAAAGTGTGTTAAACCACCTAACTTTAGCAAATAAATCTCGAGGATTACCTATAACACCTTCCACTACTTAATACTTACTAGCCTTCAATTACTCATCAAAATCTCCTTGACTAACCTATATTCTAGAAGTCCAAAAAGCCTCCACTTTTGATCATCAGCCCTAATCTCACATTTTTAATCTAGAAACCAAGGTCTTCCTCTATTTTATCAAATCAAACTTCAATCATAGAAGCTTTCAATAACCAGAACTCCCCACAGTTCCGACTTCCAATTCTCTCTCTCTCTCCCTCC
>JAULJZ010166152.1:0-25446 GCA_032270985.1 Heliamphora pulchella | reverse complement strand
AAACCCTAAACCCTAAACCCTAACCCCTAAACCCTAAACCCTAAACCCTAAACCCTAAACCCTAAACCCTAAAACCCAAACCCCTAAACCCTAAACCCCTAAAATCCTAACCCCTAAACCCAAAAAACCTAAAACTCGAACCCCTAAAATCCTAAAACCCTAACCCCTAAACCCTAAATCCTAAAACCCTAAACCCTAAAATCCTAAATCCCCAAGCCCTAAACCCCTAACACCTAACCCCTAACCCCTAAACCCTAACCCCCAAACCTCTAAACTCTAAATCCAAAAATCCTAAACCCTAAACTCAAAACCCAAAATTCCTAAAATTCTAAACCCTAAAACCCGAAACCCTAAACCCTAAAATCCTAAATCCTAAACCCTAAAATTCTAAAACACTAAAATACTAAAACCCAAAACCCTAAACTCCTAAAACCCCCTAAACCCCTAAACCTTAAACCCCTCAACTATAAATCCTAAACCCTAAACCCTAACCCCTAAATCCCAAAACCCTAAAATTCTAAAATCTTAAACCCCTAAACCCTAAACCCTAAATTCTAAACCCTAAAACGCTAACCTCTAAAACCCTAAAATTCTAAAACCCTTACCCCTAAAATCTAAACCCTAAAACCCTAACCTCTAAGCCCTAAATCCTAACCCCTAAAATCCTTAACCCTAAACCCTAAAACCCTTAACCCTAAACCCTAAAGATTGCCGAGATAAAGAATTTTCTTTTTAACATAAATGAGCTTTTAAATATACTCTACAAAATAAACGGTTCATATCACGAAAATAAACTTGAGATACAATAGTAAAATAAATATAAAGAGTTTTTTCAGTTACTTTTTATCTCGGCAATCTTTATCTACTTAAAACTTTACTCTTTAAATTTGTAGACTCATGTCATGTTTTTTTTAATAAACTTACGTTCATTTTGTTGAATTTCTTGAAAAAATCAACTCTGTAAAAAATTAAATTGATCGGGTATCTTTAACTAACTAATCTGAACATATGCATGTCAATTAAATAAACGGTAATTGATTACTAATGTAATTGATTCTTTTATTGTTATCTCCTTTTTTCTCTATTAATTACTATTTATACGCTTCTTCCTACAAATTATTAAATAAGCATACATCAACGCCACTATTTTTCATATAATTTTTAAAATTTTAATATAATTTTTAACTAAAATATTACTTGTCATTAATTAAAAATATTGAGCCTTCATTTTATATAACTTCTCACACCATATTCATAACAACCAAACTCGTTATTTTTTACCTCCTATTTATGGCGTCTTGACGAAAAAAAGTAAAAATTAAAATAAACATCTCAAAATTTGATTTATTAATTTATTTTGACTTATTTTTATTTTTTTAACTTATTATGAATTTTATAGTGAAATTTATAAATTTTTGTGATCATCAATTTAAGATTCTATATGATCTTTTAATGATAATTTAGATGATTTAATAATGAATATGCATGGTAAATTTTATATATAAAATGTATACCAACCAGACACTTTCAAAATGAAGTGTGTAATTAATCTTTTAACATAAAATAATATATATTTTTTAAAAATGTTCACTAAATTTTCTCGTGTAACACTCTTTCTTTTTGTACACATAAATTTGTATATATAAATATCTACATAATAAATTAGTTAATACTTTTTAAACATGTCTTAGATAGCAAAGAATGTCCTACACAATTAAAACTTATATATAAAATAATTTATACTGTTCAAAATGTATTTTTTTCCTAACACATTTAAAAAAAGTATTGAGATTAAATAATTGTATGATCAGAAACTCACATTTTTTAAAATAAGTTCTACATTTTCAACACACTTTTAAAATAATCACTGAGATTAGTTAAGATTTAGAATTTGATATTGACAATAGATGTTTGAAGGGGACTTTTTCTCTCTATTTTATTTTACTAATTCCATTTAGAATTCACATGAAAATCATACCGAATACAATTTAAATTTTATTACAAATAACATATTTTTATAAATTAAATTTTTTAACTACAAATATATTGAGCCTAGATCGTAAGCTTTGCCCGCGAACTATAAACTAGTAGTAGTATGGATAAGCAATCGATCAGAAGTAAAAATAATAAATATTATTAATATTATTTTAATATTTTATTGCATTTAAATAAGTTAAAAATTATTTTTAAAAAGTAGCGTAATTTAGTTAAATTCGGCATCAATAATTTATAAGTAATTATTTTAAATAAAAGATATAAAATAATTATAAAATGATTGAAAATTAAGAGACCAAATCAAATTTAGAAAAATTTGGGTAAGAAAAAGTGATATAGATTGCTTTCTTGGCAGTTGATTTATTTTTATTTTTTTTTGTTTGGGTCAATTCTTTTTTTTATTTTCTTAATTTTTTCTTTGAAGTCAATTTTAAAAAAAACAAAAAAATGGGGAAATAGCCTTGCAAATCAAAAAAAGAGTTAGCAAATAGATTTTTTTATTGTATTTAAAAAAACGAATATAGTTTAATCAAAAGAATAATATTAGAATAATAAATATTGAATAAATTGAGTGAAAAATTAAAAATGATGAAGGATAAAGAATTAAACTAATCCCATAAATCAAGGGATGAATTATCTAATATGATCTTTTGAAAATATTTTTAGTGAGAAATTAAATATGAAGAAGGATAACAAGTAAACTTGTTAGTTTTAGGCAACTCAAGAGGGGGGTTGAATTGGGTCTTTAAAAATAAATAACAATTTTTAAAAAAAAATCGAAAACCTTTTAATATAACAATCAATTAAAGCAGGATAAGCAAATATTGAAGTAATAGAAATATTAAAAAGGTTAGGGATAGAAAGATAGAACCAAACCTTCAAGACTTCGCTTTAGTAAACCGAATATTTACGAGCACATTCAAAAGCCTAACACAGCTTCAAGAAAATCCTATAAAAACAATCACCTGTTTTCTTATAATCTCTCTTGAACTCTTATTTGATGAGATTTATTCCATCGCTCAAATAATAAATGGTGACTCACACTTGAATACAATAAATGAAGAGTATAAATGAGGAGCACTCACTCTCTTTACAGAAATAATTTACAATAAATGAGAAAATAAAGAGAGTTGAGGAACAAGAGCTGGAGAATCAACAATAAATGAGGGCTTGAGAATTCTGAATTTGATTTAAGCAATAGAATAGTAAATGTACGTCTTCAATTGGAGTAAATGCTAAGAAGTTACTCCTTATATAAGCTCTTGTGCATCCATGACTTTGAAGGTAGATGAGAGCAATAAATGCTAAAAATTTAATCGTTGAAGTCTGCCGCGAATTTAAATTTTCGTAGCCGGTGTCGACACAAAATGTTTAAGATAGTGATCTTCAAGTGTTTGGGTCAACACAAATCTTCTAAGGGGTCGACACAATTTTTGCAAGCTTTCTCACCAACACAACTGTGTCGACATATTTGGATCTGATGTCAACTCATTTGAAACTTCATCAACTAGGGAGGACCATTTGTGTCGACTTATCTTGCCTTTTGTGTTGACACTAAATTCTGTAAGAAGTCTCGGTTCTTTTGTGTCGACGCATTTGGACTTTGGGGTCGATACAAAAAATCTTCAGGCGGGCTTAGGACTTTTGTGTCGACTCATCTTCTTAAACGTGTCGACACCCAAAATCTGCAGGTAGCCTCAGTTGTTTTGTGTCGACACAATTTTTATTTGTGTCGACCCAAAATTCTAGATACCAAAAGTGAGGTTCACTTTTGTGTCGATACAAAATTTATTTGTGTCGACTTATTTTGAGTCCTGAGAGTTTCGGCTCTTTTGTGTTGACACAAAACTTATTTGTGTCGACACTAAATTTTAATACCTGAAAATAATTTCATGAAACTATTAGATTGTCAAACCATTTGTTCAATAGATGTTGACACACTTGATATGCTTCAAGTATACTTTGCCTTAAAAGTATTTGTGAGACCCTGTACCATTTTATTTTTGATATATATTCATGTTTGACGTGTTTCTTTTATCACATGAATATCATCTATGAATGGTTTATGCTTTTGTGTTGTAGAATGGCATGATAAATGTGTTTTACGCTTTTTCGGGCTTTGTTTAGGCTTGTTGGGGTGATTTTTGGGCTGTTAAATCAAGGCTTAAACCAGTACGCTTCAGCCCCGTGGTTCGGTCGACTGGAGGGGTCAGTCTAGTCAACTGGACCAAAATTTTTCAATTTGGTCGACTGAACTGGGGGGTTCAGTTAACTGGAAAGAAGATTTTTTGCCGTGTCTATAAATATCCCAGTGGCGGATGTATTTTAGAAAACCTTTCTTAGAAGCTAAGTTTCCCGTTTCTCTACCTTCTCTCTAGCTTTTGAGAGCCCGGGGCTTAGTTTTTCGTTAATTTTTTTGTGGATCCTTGCTATCGGGGATGTGGGCTTCGCACCCATCCGGACAGATTCTCATTTCGACGAGATTCGATTTTCGAGGCTTCGACTTTTGACTCGTCGAGGTAGGATTCTAGATTCTACTGTTGTTAAAGGGTGTTACATGTAATTATACGTGTTTTCACTTGGTAGAAAATACATTAATGTTATATTTATGTTTAAATCTTGTTTTTTGGGTAAAAAGCATATTTTTCATTTTTCTTGGTTTATTACATCGTATGGCTCGTGAACGTATAGTTTTCAAAGGTGGGTTTGAAAATGGTAGTTTTTGATGAAAATCTCAACACTTGGTGTTTTGGAGGCTTTGAGCCAACCTTTGGGGTTGAGTCTTATTTTTGAAATATTTTATTAAAAATGGAAAAAAAATAATTTGAAATATTTTTGTTTGATCTCCATGTTGATGGATGGATCTATATACATGTTTCATATATTTTGTGGAAATATTTTCGTAGTTGAGCTACGGGACGATTTTTGAAATGATTCTCTAGATGTACCGGAATAGCAGTTAATTAGCACGAGTTGCCCTCGGTAAAAGTCCGAAAACGTGCGCAAAGAAGGTACCTTTGTCCTTCGGGATAGTTCCCGTAAAGAATGTGGTAGGTGCTTTTATCCTTCGATTTTAGTCCGTAAAGTCAGCTTTTACGTTGTAGTGGCTCCGTATAGAACTTGTCATTACCTAACCGGTCCTATGTTGTGTAGGGATTGGGTAAGGGGCAAGAGTCTATAGTTGTTACCTCTGTCCCCTTGTGACAGAGTCGGTACATAAGATTCATTATCTTTTTCTCGTTGTGTGATCCGAGTGAGAAAATAACGTTTAGGTTCTTGTTTTATCTTAACTGTGAAACGTTATTTTTACATTGTATAAATGCTTGGTTCTGTGGATGACAAATCATTTTGGAGGCTTTTGGGAGTCTGATGCGAAAACTTATAGTTTTATGACATAAAACCTTTTTGCTTCTGTGGTTGAGTTAACTCCCACTATATGATTGCATATCTTGTTTTACAGCTTTATAGTCTGTTTCTATTGGGTTTCGACTCACGGTGTGAAATTTTGTTATAAAATTATTTTCAGGTTTGGAGGTTGATGATCACGAGGAGTTGATCTAGTGGTACCTATGATAGCGGAAGACTTTCTAGTTTTTCTTTTTGTATGCCTGTTTGAAGGCATGTTTTGTACACCTCAAGGCGATATATTTATCTTTGTTGAATATGATAGTTACTGCTTATGAGAGATGTATGTTGGGTATTCTTCTGATTTCAACATGTGAATTTAAATGTATGAAAACTTATTTTCATAAAACTGGAGTTTGGTGGATTTTCACGTGACCCTAGGTTTTGGGGCGTGACAAATTGGTATCAGAGCTCTGGGTTCGAATACCTAAGAGCCATGGGAAGAGGGTTTATCACCTGGTGATGTTGATTACTGATGCTTGCTTGCATGTGTATAAATATTTTTATAATATGCTGTTAGCCTTTTAGCATGACCGTTTGTGTATATATGGGTATGGAGGTTGAATCTCAGGATTGATGAGTCTTGCTTTAGGGCGTTTGGAATAACAAATTTGGAAACTAAGTTAGAAACGTCGACGTGTTTTCTAGCAAGGAATCTGAATAGGTTATCCAAATGAACGAGTTTGTCTTGTTGGTTCTCCTCGGTATGTGAGATGTGTTTACATAATTTTAAGTGGCTACGTGTTAGCATGCTTATATGTGTTATGTGTTTATGTTAGTAACAACATGCTGTAGGAAAACTTATCCTATTATCTTGCTTTATATAGAATTATGTTCACGCCGGGAGGACGGGGACGGGGTCGTGGTCGAAGTTGTGGCTAAGGTCGTACTTATGTTCAGGTTTCGGAGGAGGGAGACATTCATGCCCCACAAGAACAAGTGGGCAGTGCTGATGTTATGCCGGAGATGCTTGCCACTGTGAGAGATATGGCTGAGACATCTAGGGCTGGAGTGAGGGCTCCTAAGTCAAGAGCCTCTGTGGCTATGAGGGAATTTCGGCGATTGGATCCTTCGACCTTTTCTGGGGAGCCGGACGACAGGGTTGCTACCGAGTAGTTGGAAGTGACCACGGCTATCTTCGATACTCTAAAAATCGAGGAAGATGCTCTGCGGGTGAAGTTGGCGGCGTTCCAATTGTGAGAAGATGCTAGGGAGTGGTGAAAGTTTGCCAAGACCACGGTAGAGGACACGTGGGCCACTTTCATGAGAGTCTTCTTGGAGAAGTATTTCCCGAGATCTTCGAGGGATATATACCGAGAGGAGTTCCTCTCCCTTGTTCAGGGGAACCTTTCTATGGTCTAGTATGAGGCCAAATTCGTGAATCTGTCACGGCTTGCAGCTGAGATGGTATCTACGGAGGAGTTGCGCACTATGAGGTTTAAAA
This sequence comes from Heliamphora pulchella, assembly GCA_032270985.1. Taxonomy (NCBI): domain Eukaryota; kingdom Viridiplantae; phylum Streptophyta; class Magnoliopsida; order Ericales; family Sarraceniaceae; genus Heliamphora; species Heliamphora pulchella. The sequence goes on along the minus strand of JAULJZ010166152.1, from coordinate 18,602 downwards.
GGGGCCTTCAAGCTGCCATTAAGGACATGATTGCAGCTCTGGGTTTGGATGTGTACATTGTGCTAGTGGAAGCCACTATCCGAGTAGAGAACTCGCTGGCAGAGAACTCGCTGGCAGAGAGCCGTAGAGTTAGAGAGAGTGGGAGTCAGCAGGACAGTGGAGATACACAATTCCAGAGGTGCGGGAAAAAGTGCCAGAGGTCGTCTGGACCTAGTTCTCATTTTATCGGCTCGTATCAGCAGCAGTCGTCCACGCCTGCACCTTCAGTGGCCTCGACAGGAAGGCCAGAGCAAAGAGAGCTGTCGATGCAAACAGCCAGAGCATCGTTCATCTGAGTGCCCACAGAAGGGCCAGTTCCAGAGTTCAGCGTCTGTCCAGTCATAGGCGAGAGACCCACCTATATGCTTTAGGTGTGGTCAGTCTAGGCATATTCGCAGATACTGTCCCGAGGAAGGGAATGTTCAGAGTGCGACGGGAGCACCAGCTGCTCCATCGGCACAGAGACGACAGACTCCTCAACAACCTAGGGCCAAGACGTCTAGGTTTGCAGAGGGAGGCACTTCAACACAGTCCGTGAGGCAGCCGATGACTCAGGGATATGGTGAGGAGACCAGACCACCGCAAGCCAGAGCTTATGTTCTTGTTGATCACAGTGCTTCCAAAGCACCAGTTACATCTGATGTTGTAGCTACTCCAGTCATGATCAGAGGTACTCTTCTAGTCTTTAGATCATGGGCCAGTGTTCTCATCGGCACGAGAGCATCACATTCTTTTATCTCTTCTGCTTTTGCATCTGCATTGGGATTACAGATAGACCCATTGGGTAGTGCATTGAGCGTAAAGACCCCAGTCAGTGGAAATGTGCTATTAAGTAGAGCTTGCAAATCTTGTGAGCTAGGAGTCGCCGGTCATTGCTTAGAGTTTGATTTTATCATTCTAGACATGACCACGTTTGATGTCATCCTAGGGATGGACTGGCTGACTACCTACCGTGCCCTTATAAATTGTGAGCGATAGAGAGTGTCGATCTGTACGCTAGATGGTGACTGCTTCTACTTTGTGGGTGATCGGGATGAGGGCTTGGTGTCTATCCCCGGTGCCGTTCGGGTTCGAGAGAACCTGGGTTTCCTCTTTTCTGCTCTTAGGTTGGATGAGTTGGGTGAGGTTCGAGGGGAGCTACCCCTTGTGGTATGTGATTACCCAGATGTCTTCCCAGATGATCTGTTTGAGTTACCGTCGAGCCGAGATGTGGAGTTGTCCATTGATCTTATTCCAGGAGCTGCTCCCATCTCTATGCCATCGTATCGCTTTGCACCTGCTGAGTTGCGAGAACTCAATGTGTAGTTGCAGGAGTTGCTAGACAAGGAATTTGTGCAGCCGAGTACATCTCCGTGGGGAGCTCCAGCTCTTTTTGCAAAGAAGAAGGATGGGTTTTTGAGATTGTGCACAGACTACAGGAAGCTGAACCAGGTGACAATGAAGAACAAGTATCCTATGCCTAGGATTGATGACTTATTTGATTAGCTGAAAGGATCAAGCTGCTTCTCGAAGATCGACTTAAGGTCAGGATACCACCAGCTGAGAATAAGGGACGGGGACATAGCGAAGACCGCCTTTTGGACTCGCTATGGTCACTATGAGTTTCTAGTTATGCCGTTCGGTTTGACGAAATCCCCTGCGATATTTATGGGTTTGATGAACTGTAACTTCCACCCTTACCTAGACAGTTTTGTGGTCGTATTCGTGGATGACATTCTGATCTATTCACCCACGAGGGAGATGCATGAGGAGTATCTGCATGTTGTCTTGCAGCTTCTGAGAGAACATCGCTTGTATGCGAAATTCGAGAAGTGGGAGTTCTAGATGTCAGAGGTGATATTTCTTGGATACGTGGTGTCGAAGGATGGAGTATCAGTAGACTCGTCAAAGACTGATGCTGTGATGGATTGGCAGTGACCGAAGCACGTCTTTGAGATCCGCAGTTTCCTCGGTTTGGCAGGTTATTATCGGCGGTTCGTCAAGGAACTACCCGACGCATGGTCTAGAGTTGGCAGTTGTGGTCTTCGCTTTGAAGACATGGCGGCATTATCTTTATGGTGAGCATTTTGAGATTTTCTCTTATCAAAAGCGCTTAAAATACTTATTTTCGCAAAAGGACTTGAATCTTCGCCAACGACGATAGATGGAGTTGTTGGGAGACTACGATTTTGATTTGCAGTACCACTCAGAGAAAGCAAACGTTGTGGTCGACGCACTCAGTAGGAGATCTCATGGTTCGTTAGATTATGTGGCTATACGGGAATGGGATATGCTCGGAGATGTTGGGGAGTTTGATCTTTGTCTCAGGGAGACAGGGAGAGGTGCGACCTTATATTCAGTAGCTTCACAGCCCGCTTTAGTTGCACGAGTGTTAGAAGCTCAACGAACCGGTTAGGAGGCTCAGATAATACGGGATCGCATTGCTAGTGGGAAGGACACAGCAGGATGGACGACTGGAGGGGTCAGATCTAAGTTTGAGGTTGACAGGGCGTCTGTTTGTGCCAGAGTCGTGGCGTGCTGAGGTGCTACATGAGTTTCATCATTCATGCCTTGCAGTGCATCCAGGAGGTACGAAGATGTATAGCGATTTACGTCGTTAGTTTTGGTGAACGGGGATGAAGAGGGACGTGATCTGGTTTGTCTCACGCTGCCTTACTTGTCAGCAAGTAAAGGTGAAACATCAGCGACCGAAAGAATTGTTACAGCCATTGCCTATATCTGAGTGGAAGTGGGAGAATGTCATGATGGATTTTGTGTCAGGACTTCCTCGATCGCCGACGGGACACGATACTGTTTGGGTTGTGGTTGATAGATTGACGAAGTTCGCACACTTCCTCCCCATTCGAGTGAGAGATCCGGAGGACAGACTGAGTCGACTATACATCCAAGAGATAGTTCAACTGCCTGGAGTACCTGTGACTATTATTTTCAATCGAGACCCACGCTTTACATCGCGCTTTTGGCAGAGTCTTCAGATGGCTTTGGGGACTAGCTTCACCTTCAGCACAGCTTTTCACCCGCAGACTGACGGTTAGTCTGAGAAGATCATCAAGATTTTGGAGGACATGTTAAGAGGCTGTGTGCTTGATTTTCGAGCTTCTTGGAAGGATCATCTTCATTGGCAGAGTTTGCATACAACAACAGCCATCAATCCAGTATTGGAATGGCACCGTATGAGGCTCTATATGGTAGGCTGTGTAGATCGCCGGTGTGTTGGACAAAAGTGGGTGAGACCACTATTTTGGGACCCGACTTAGTACGGAAGACGACAGAGAAGATTGCAGTGATTCGTCAGTGTCTGGTGACAGCTCAGAGCCGCCAGAAGAGTTATGCAGATCAAAAGACGCGACCTTTGGAGTTTACAATAGGGGATTATGTGTTTTTGAAGGTCTCGCCACGTAGAGGGTTGATGAGGTTTGGGCGTAGCGGGAAGCTATCACCATGTTTTATTGGACTCTTCGAGATCTTAGAGAGAATTGGGGTGGTAGCATACCATCTGGCCTTGCCACCTCAGTTAGCATATGTGTACAACGTCTTTCACATTTCCATGCTTCAGAGGTATGAGCCTGATCCTTCACATGTGTTAGATTTGGCTGAACTACGGGTTGATAAGAATATCACGTATGAGGAGCGTCTAGTGAAGATCCTAGATACGAAGGAGCAAGTGTTACGGGGGAGAACGATTGCTTATGTCAAAGTTCAATGGCTTCATCACGGGGTTGAGGAAGCTACTTGGGAGCTCAAGTCTGGGATGCGTGCTAGATACCCAGACATGTTTACCTCGTGACCTTGTAGTAAATTTCGAGGGTAAAATTCTTTAAAGGGAAGAGAGTTGTGAGATCATGTACCATTTTATTTTTTTATCTATATTCATGTTTGACGTGTTTCTTTTATCATATAAATATCATCTATGAATGGTTTATGCTTTGGTGTTGTAGAACGGCATGATAAATGTGTTTTATGCTTTTTCGGGCTTTGTTTAGGTTTGTTGGGGTGGTTTTTGGGCTGTTAAACCGAGGCTTAAACCAGTACGCTTTTGCCCAATGGTTCAGTCGATTGGAGGGGTCGGTCCAGTAGACTGGACAGAAATTTTTCAGTTCGATCGACTAAACTGGGGGGTTCGGTCGACTGGACAGAAGATTTTTTACCGTGTCTATAAATATTCCAGTGGCGGACATATTTTAGAAAACCTTTCTTAGAAGCTAAGTTTCCCGTTTCTCTGCCTTCTCTCTAGCTTTTGAGGGCTCGGGGCTTGATTTTTCATTAATTTCTTTGTGGATCCTTGCTATCGGGGACGTGGGCTTCGCACCCATCCAGACAGATTTTCGTTTCGACGAGATTTGATTTTCGAGGCTTCAAGTTTGACTCATCGAGGTAGGATTATAGGCCCTACTGTTGTTAAAGGGTGTTATATGTAATTATACGTGTTTTCACTCGGTAGAAAATACATCAATGTTATATTTATGTTTAAACCTTATTTTTCGGGTAAAAAGCATATTTTTCGCTTTTCTTGATTTATTACATCGTATGGCTCGTGAACGTATGGTTTTCAAAGGTGGGTTTAAAAATGGTGGCTTTTGATGAAAATCATAACACTTGGTGTTTTGGAGGTTTTAAGCTAACCTTTGGGGTTGAGTCTTATTTTTGAAATGTTTTGTTGAAAACGGAAAAAAATATTTTGAAATGTTTTTGTTTGATCTCCATGTTGATGGATGGATCTATATACATGTTTCATGTATTTTGTGGAAATATTTTCGTAATTGAGTTACAGAATGATTTTTGAAATGATTCTCTAGATGTACCAAGATAACAGGTATTTGGCACGAGTTGCTCTCGGTAGAAGTCCGAAAATGTGCGCAGAGAATGTACCTTTGTCCTTCGGGGTAGTTCCCGTAAAGAAGGTGGTAGATGCTTTTATCCTTCGATTTTAGTTCATAAAGTCAGCTTTTACATTGTGGTGCCTCCGTATAGTACTTGTTGTTACCTAACCGGTCCTATGATGTGTAGGGATTAGGTAAGGGGCAAGAGTCTATAGTTGTTACCTCTGTCCCCTTATGATAAAGTCGGCACATAGGATTCATTATCTTTTCCTCGGTGTGTGATCAGAGTGAGAAAATAACGTTTGCGTTACTATTTTACCTTAACTGTGAAACGTTATTTTTGCATGGTATAAATGCTTGGTTTTGTGGATGACAAATCATTTTGGAGGTTTTTGGAAGTCTGATGGGCAAACTTGGGATTTTATGACGTAAAACCTTTTTGGTTCTGTGGTTGAGTTAACTCCTACTATATCATTGCATATCTTGCTTTACAGTTTTATAGTCTGTTTCTATTGGGTTTCGACTCACGGTATGGGATTTTGTTGTAAAACTATTTTCAAGTTTGGAGGTTGACGATCACGAGAAGTTTATCTAGTGGTTCCTATAATGGCGAAAAACTTTCTAGTTTTTCTTTTTGTATGTCTACTTGAAGGCATGTTTTGTACACCTCAAGGTGATATATTTATCCTTGTTGAATCTGATATTTACTGCTTATGAGAGATGCATGTTGGGTATTCTTCTGATTTCAATAGGTGGATTTAAATGTATGAAAACTTATTTTCATAAAACTGGTGTTTGGTAGATTTTCACGTGACCCTGGGTTTTGGGACGTGACATTGTTTGACATAATTTTTAATTTGGTTCATCACAAAATATTTTTATGCAAAAATACTTAAGTGTTTTAATTCTTTTAAGAGATAAGTAATTTCTTTTGGCTGAAGGTGTCGACTTAATTGTTCAAAATGTGTTAAGACTTTTATTTTTAAAATATAAAATATTATCATTTTAAATCCATTTATTCTTAAAAAATAAATTATTAAAATCAAAATAAAAAGCATTTGAGCTAATAATCTCTCATTTTTTGATGATTACAACTAATTCAACATTTTCTAGAAAGTGTTTGAAAATATTTTTCAACAAGAGTTCTCCCCTTATCGATATGCTTTAAACAACATAAGCAATTATAATTGCTAGGCATTCAACAGAGTAAAAGTATACAATTTTGATATGATTTGCAACAACTGATCAAGAAACATTTTGAATTTATTAAAACTTTGTGCAATACAGTGAATATGTGCAAAGCGATTTATCCTTAAAATTCAATCACATATATGAACAAGATTGCACAAACATATAGATATTAACGTTCATCCGAGACATATATTTCATTGAAATTTAAACTATCATCCATTTAAATCATTCAAACCAAATATTTTAAATGTTTTCAAACAACTATTCAAACCATTTAATCAATCAACCCATGCAACAAAACAAAATGTATATTAATTGTTACATCTTCTACCTTTACCTTCTCTCCCCTTTTGTAATCGTCAAAATATTTTTTGTACTGATCATCCATGAACTTCTTGAACTCTTTCTTCTCCTTAGCTTTTTGTTTGCTTGCAAAAGCTCATTTTTTGGAAGCACGTGCTCGCTCATCTTTAGCCTCAATTGCTGCCATGGCTTCATATCTGGCTACCAGTGCCAAATCTGCTTCACGCTTAAGTCGAGTAGCTTTTTCTTCCTTTGTTTTTTTGGGCTTCAAATTGCTTGGCCCAGGCTTCTTTGATTCACTATAAGTGTTGTTTAACTTTTTGGAAATTTGCATGGATAACAGTGACAATGTCTTGTTCATATTCCTTTCTCACTTGATGCAAGATTGCCTTATTGCAATTAACAATGGAGACAATATTGTCATCCATGGTCTTACATAGGGCTCTCCTGGCATCTGTGGCATTTTCTATATCTTACCAGAGACTACGATTGGTTTTGTTAAGATGCTTTACTTTATCGGAGTGGGAAGAGACAGTTTGATTTAGATAAAAAAAGTCTTGATCGACTTTTGCTTGAAAGGAAGTCACTTTGGAGGATAAAGCTTGAATCAAGGAGACCACCTCAGATAAGTCAACATGAACAGGAGCAGAAGATGATGCAGATGGAGCAGATGCAAAAGTGGGAGGAGGAGGAGCAGAAGATAGACCGGAAGTGTCAGAAGGTCCATGAAAATCAGGTTGAGAGGGAGGAGAATCAAGATCTATAGGAATTAATGAAACATCTCGAGGAAGAGGAGGAGAAGAAGTCCTGGCAGAAGAGGGGGTGCCACGACGAGAGGTGGTCCAAATAGCATTAACATTTGTAATTTGCATATGTTTTAGTGAGGAACTACCATACAAGTCATGTTTTGAAAAGGCAACAGCCTTCTCCTTAGATAGATTAATACCGAAATGGTAAAAAACACGAGTCAGATACATTCCATGTGGGAGAGAGGAGTTAGATTTACTGTGGGAATGCAACATATGAAAAATGAACAGAAAACCTAGATCAAGACTATGTTTTTCAAGGATACACCACATAATGAAAATATGCATATATGTGACGTCTCTAAATTTTTCCATCTGAGGTAGAAAAATATGGTTGACCATGTGATGTAGAAGACGCATCTCAGGCTTGAGTGAATTAGCCTCTAAGGGCTTGGTCGGGTCAATGTCATTATTTTCGAAAATGTTCTTGACAGAATCAAAGAAAGAGAAGCCTTCAACATCAATGGGTTTCTGGTTACGATAAACACAAATTTTCCCTTTAGGAATCCCAAGAATCTCATTTAAAAAAGGAGTCAAGACAATGTCTACACCATTCACTCATGTGGTGATGCTTGTGGTTGGAACGAGTGAAAATGTGGAAGTGCGCATAAAATGATTTGACCAAAGTGAGAGAGTGAGGGTCATGGATTTGAAAGAGCCTTTCCCACCCAATGCTTGAAAAAAGATCCTTAAATCTCATTTCAATTGAGTCAAAGAAAGAAAAGTCTATACTACGACCGGAAACTACTTTTCGATTTGCAAACGATGAGAAATAAAGTTGACGAATTTTGGGAGTTTTGAAGGAAATTATCTCTGATGTGGCTACATTTTCTGGAATCGTTGTCGTCGTCGTCGCTATCTTCTTCTTCTTCTTCTTCTTCGACGTCCTAGGGTTTGATGAACCCTCTCCGACCGATTGCTTGGTTCCTTTACCCATCATTTTCGAAGGCATTTTGGTAGATTTGGGTTAGGATTGAAGATTGAAGAAAAAGGAAGGTGAGGAGTCAACACGAATTTTGAAGAAAAAAGAGCAGGGGCTAAACATGTTTTATAGAGAGAGAGAGAGAGAACAATGTGACGGTTTGGGTGACCGATGCCTCTATATATAGGCATTATGATTTGTGTCGACACAAATTATATTTGGTGTCAACACTTTTCGTATCGAGTGTGGGTATCGAAAACTGGAAATGGTGTCGATACATTCGGCTATTTGGGTCGACACGATTAAGCTTGGTGTTGACATAAATTTACTGAGAGTTAGGGAGCCAATATAGTGTCAACACTTAATAGAAAGGGGTCGACACTTTTCTCACAGTGTCACTTCTATACAGTTTTATGTCAACACAGTACACAATTGTGTCGACACTTTTTTAAGTGGTGTAGACACATTTTCACATATCAAGAAAGAATATCAAAGGCTTTGAAATGCAATGAAAAGACATGGTTAGTATGGAATATAAATCATGAATTAGGAGTACATAACATACCAAGTTCTTTTCTTATATAGCATATTCTTCTTCAATTGAAGGTTTTGTGAAAATGTCCGCTAACTGGTAATCTGTGCCTATAAATTCAAGTTCGATGTTTTCTTTTTACACATGATTTCTTATAAAATGGTGTCTAATCTCTATGTGCTTGGTTCTTTAGTATTATATAGGGTTCTTGGATATATTAATTGTACTAGTGTTATCACATTTTTATAGGGATATGATCTACATGAAAATAATAGTCCTCTAATTGTTGTTTCATTCAAAGAACTTGAGCACAATAACTTCCAGCTACAATGTACTCAGTCTCGGCTGTAGACAAGGTCACTGAGTTCTGCTTCTTACTAAACCAAGAGATTAGTGAGTGTACCTAACTAAATAGCCAAATAAGCATCTGAATAGCCAAATAACTCAAAGGCTATTCCTCTAGAATAAAATAATTCTAGGTTTTGTGTACCTAAAAGGTATCTAAAGATGCGCTTAACAGCGGTCACATGTGATTCTTTTGGATTTGATTGAAATCTAACACACATGCATACACTAAATATAATATCCGAATGACTAGCAGTTAAATATAAGAGAGATCCGATCATACCTCTATAACGCTTTTCATCCACTGCTATGCCATCTTCATATTTGTCAAGCTTTGTTGTAGGACACATTAGAGTTCCCATGAGTTTTGCCTTTAGCATGTTGAATCTCTTCAATATGTCCCTCGTGTATTTAGCTTGATTGATGTAGATTCCTTCTTGAGCTTGTTTAATTTGAAGTTCAAGGAAATGGTTGAGCTCACTCATCATGCTCATCTCGAATTCTCCCTGCATTCACTTAGCAAAGTCTTTGCAAAGAGATTTGTTAATTGCACCAAAAATTATATCATCTACATAAATCTGTACAACTAGCATGTCATTTTCTTGAGACTTGATGAAAAGAGTGATATCAATTTTTTCTCTTGAAAGCTCATTTTCAATCAAGAATTTGCTAAGCCTTTCATACCAAACTGTAGGTGCTTGCTTTAAACTATATAGAGTTTTGGTAAGTTTGCAAACATAGTTAGGAAAATCTAGATTTTCAAAGCCAGGAGATTATTTCATAAAAACTTTCTCCGAGATAAAACCATTTTAAAAGGAACTTTTGACATCCATTTGATAGAATTTGAAATTTTTAAAGCATGAAAAAGTAAGTAATATTCTAATGGTTTCAAGCCTAGCGACATGAGCAAAAGTCTCATCAAAATCGAAACCTTCTTCTTGATTGTAATCTTAGGCTACCAATCGAACTTTGTTCCTAAGAACTACTCCATTCTCATCTATTTTATTTTTAAAAACCCATTTTATTCCAATGATGGAGTGTTACTTAGGTCTTGGGACTAAAGTCCAAACCTTGTTTGTTTTAAATTGATTTAGCTCTTCTTGCATAGCCAAGATCCAAAACTCATCGTTTTCGACTTCCTCAAAATGTTTTGATTTAGTATGGGAAAAGAATGCTAAATTACCACAAATATTATATAGAGAGGAACGAGTTTTGACGCATTGCGATAGATCACCAATGATAAGATCCTTCAGGTGACCATGAGCATACCTCCACTCTTTAGGTAGGTCTGAATTTTTTGGATTTGCGGATTCAACAATCTGTTGGACTGCATTTTGTTGAGGATTTGAAGTTTTATCTTGATTTGACTCTTCCTTTTCTTTGATGAAGATATCTTCAACACCTTTTTCTATTCCTAATAAGTTATCTTCACAAAAATTATTTGAAGAGCCAATGTTAACTTCATCAAAACACAACATGTATAGATTCTTCAACAACTATGGTCTTTTTGTTGAAAACTCTATACGCTTTACTAGATATAGAATATTCTAGAAAAATACTTTCATCAAATTTTGCGTCAAACTTGCCCAAAAGTTCTTTGTTATTGTTTAAAGCAAAACATTTGCACCCAAAAGCGCGAAAATAACTGATATTCGATTTTCTTCCATTTCATAACTCATATGGGATTTTCTTCAGAGAAGCTCTTATCATAACTCTATTTTTGATAAAACAAGTGGTATTGACTGCATCAGCCTAAAAGTATCGTAGTATATTATTTTTACAGAGATTGGTTCTAGCCATTTCTTCCAATATTCTATCCTTTTTCTCAACAACTATATTTTGCTGAGGGGTTCTAAGAGTAGAGAAGTTATGATTAATACCATTTTCATCACAAAACTTTTCAAAATCTTTATTTTTAAATTCTCTATCTTGATCACTTCAGATACTTGTAATTTGAAAACCTTTTTCGTTTTGAATTATCTGAGATAATTTTGTAAAAGAGACAAAAGCTTCATCCTTATGAGCTAAGAATAGCACCCAAGTGTATCTAGAGAAGTCATCAACAATAGCAAAGGCATATCTCTTGCCTCCAGGGCTTAAAATCCTTGTTAGGCCAAATAAGTCCATGTGTAATAGTTGTAATGGCCTAAAAGTTGAAATCTTATTTTTTGGAATGAAAAAAACTTCTAACTTGTTTGCCTTGCTGGAATGCATCACACACTTTATCATTTTCAAATTTGATTTGGGATAACCCAATCACTAACTCTTTTTTCAAAAGTTTAGAAATTAAGTTCATGTATGCATGTCCAGGTCTTCTATGTCATAACCAACTATTATCACTCAAGGGTGCTAAGCACTTGGTGTCATTCTTAGAAAGATCATTGAAAGTAAATGTATAAATATTTTCATGTCTATGACCTTCAAGGATAACTTTGTTATTAGTTAAAAAGGTCATTTAGATTAAAAGTGTAATATTTTCATACCTATGACCCTAAAAAATAACTTTGTTGTCATTTGAGTTTTCAATAACACACTTAGCATAATCAAACACAACTTTGTAGCCTTTGTTATAAAGTTGGCTTATGCTAAGAAAGTTATGTTTCAAATCATCAACAAGTAAAACATTTTCAATAGAAGGGAAAGAAATTTTACCAATATAACCAATTCCTATGATTTTTCCTTTGCTATTGTCTCCAAAAGTCACAAATCTACCATCTTTTGGTTTGAGAGATGCAAACATCAATTGGTCGCCTATCATGTGTCTTGAGCAAGCGCTATCGAGATGCCACATCCCCTCCTTCAATAAGGATTTAAGACATACCTGCAAGGAGAATTAAGTTTTGATTTTTCATACCCAAATTTTCTTGGGTCCTTTGGTGTTAGTTCCTTGAGAGTGTATTCCTTTAGGAATCTAAGCATTCTTGATAGAATTATTTGACATATTTTTATGTGAGTAGTATGTGACAATGTGTTCATGCTCATAGCAATGAAAACAAGTGGCATTTGTATGATTAGATGATACTTTGACAAAAATATTACTTAAAAACTTTTGTTTCTTCTTGGGTTTATATCCAATTCCAACTTTGTCAAAAACACATTTTTGCATACCAGGAAGTTTATTTAAGTTGTTCTTTCCTTGAGTGAACTTATAAATTATTTTTGTAATATCCACATTTTTGCATACCAGGAAGTTTATCTAAGTTGTTCTTTCCTTGAGTGAATTTATAAACTATTTTTGTAAGATCCTCAACTTTTTCACTCAAAACCTTGTTTTCATCCCTCAAAACAAAAACTTGTTTTATCAAAACAAATTTTTCACTTTTTAAAGTTTCAATTTCAGTTAAGGAGGAAAGAACTAACTTTTTTAAAATAGAATTCTTTGCACCTATTTTTCTCAGCTCATCATGAAAATCTTCAAATGCACTTTGCAATTCATCTAAAGAAAAAGGGTCAGGGATTATCTCATCATCTTCTCTAGCCATAAAGCATAGATTCGCTACTTCATTTTCTTCTTTTTCATCTTCAGAACTGCTGTCATCACTCTCACCCCATGCAGCAATCATGGCTTTCTTGAATCCCTTTTTGAATTACCTTTTGAGTTGAGGACATTCAGTTTTGACGTGTCCAAGCTTTTTGCACTCATAGCAGAAGATTTCTTCTTTCTTGAAGTCGCTTTTGAATTTGCTTGAGTTGCCTTTGAATTTGGTAGGCTCGCCTTGGTGTCCTTCCTTCTTGAAGAACTTTTCTCCTCTTTGTTTCTTATTTCTAAAAAAGCTCATGAATTTTTTCGTAATGAGAACCAAGTATTCATTCTCATCACTTGAGGTGTCTTCCTCTAATTCTTCGTCATAAGTTGAGTATTCATGCCTTTCTTCTTTTTGTTGTCATCCTCATCGTTCATCTTAATGTTCATCTCATAGGTCATGAGATAACCAAGAAGTTCTTCTAGGCTGAGCTTGCTTAGGTCTTTGGCTTCTTGAATAGCAATGACTTTAACTTCCCAACTCTTTGGCATACACCTCAAAATTTTTCTTACCATTTATGTATTAGTGTAAATCTTGCCAATAGATTTTAGTTCATTAATTATATCAGTGAAACGAGTAAACATATTAGAAATTATTTCACCATGCTTCATTTTAAATAATTCATAGTTATGTACAAGCATACTAATTTTTAACTCTTTCACTTAATTAGTACCCTCATGGATAAATTCGAGTCTATCCCATATTTCTTTTACGGTGTCACATGTAAAGATCCTATTGAACTCATTTGAGTCAAGTGAACAATATAAGAAATTCATGACTTTAGCATTCTTTTAAATTTTCTTAATATCATTTTCAGTCCATTCAGCCTTGGGTTTAGGAACAGCAGCCCATTCAACAGTTTTAGTGGGTCTTTTAGGTGCATTAATGATAACCCGTTAAAGGTCATAGTTTACGGCTTAAATGTAAATTCTCATTCTAACCTTTCAATAATTGTAATTTGTTCCATTGAACAAAGGGAATCTATTGATCGACTGTACTTCGAATTGAATAGGTCCGATGCTAGTGGTTGCCATATAAACTCTTAGACGATTAAGTTAAAAACAAGAGCCCAAGCTCGAATACCAATTGTGAGTTCTAGGCAACCCAAGAGGGGGGTGAATTGGGTCTTTAAAAATAAATAATAATTTTAAAAATCTTTCGAAAACTTTTTAATATATCAATCAATTAAAGCAGGATAAGTAAATATTGAAGCAATGGAAATATTAAAAAGGTTAGTGATAGAAAGATAGAACCAGACACCAAGAATTTTATAGTGGTTCGATTTCTTCCAAGTCTACGTCCACTCCTCAAGTTCTCCCTTGAGTATTTCTACTATATAGAATGCTTCATGGGCGCATTCTAAATCTTTACAACTTCAAGACTTCGCTTGAGTAAACCGAATATTTACGGGCACATTCAAAAAACTAGCACAGCTTCAAGAATATCCTATAAAAACAATCACCTATTTTCTTCTAATCTCTCTTGAACTCTTCTTTGATGAGATTTACTCACTCATTCAAATGATAAATGGTGACTCACTCTTGAATACAATAAAAGAAGAATGTAAATGAGGAACACTTACTCTCTTTACATAAATAATTTACAATAAATGAGAAAGTAAAGAGAGATAAGGAACAAGAGCTGGAGAATCAACAATAAATGAAGGCTTGAGAATTTTGAGTTTGATTCAAGCAATAGAACAGTAAATGTGGGTCTCCAGTTGGAGTAAATGCTGAGAAGTTACTCCTTATATAAGCTCTTGTGCATTCATGACCGTTGGAGATAGGTGGGAGCAATAAATGCCAAAAATTCAACCGTTGAGATCTGCCGTGAATTTAAATTTTCGTCGCCGGTGTCGACACAAAAGCCTTTGGTGTCGACTCAAAATGCCTAGGATCAAAGATCTTCAAGTGGTTGGGTCGACACAAATCTTCTGAGGGGTCGACACTATTTCTGCAAGCTTTCTCACCAACACAACGGTGTCGACACATTTGAATCTGGTGTCAACTCATTTAAAACTTTATCATCCGGGGAGGACCATTTGTGTCGACTCATCTTGCCTTTGGTGTCGACACTAAATTCTGCAGGAAGCCTCGGTTCTTTTGTGTCAACACATTTGGACTTTGGCGTCGATTCCAAAAATCTTCAGGCGGGCTCGGGACTTTTGTGTCGACTCCTCTTCTTAAACGTGTTGACACCCAAAATTTGCAGGTGGTCTCGGTTGTTTTGTGTCGACACAATTTCTATTTGTGTCGACCCAAAATTATAGATACAAAAAGTGAGGATCACTTTTGTGTCGACTCATTTTAAGTCCTGAGACCTACGGCTCTTTTGTGTTGACACGAAACTTATTTGTATCGACACTAAGTTTTGATACCTGAAAATGACTTCATGAAACTGTTAGGGTGTCAAACCATTTGTTCAATAAGTGTTGACACACTTGATATGCTTCAAGTGTACTTTGCCTTAAAAGTGTTTGACTTAATTTTTAATTAAATTTAACACAAAATATTCTTATGCAAGAATACTTAAATATTTTAATCTTTTTGAGAGATAATCATTTCTTTTGGCTAAAGGTGTCAACTTAATTGTTCAAAATGTGTTAATACTTTTATTTTGAAAATATAAAATATTATCATTTTAAATCTATTTATTCTTAGAAAATTAATTATGAAAATCATCAAAATCAAAATAAAAAATCTTTGAGCTAACAAAACTAATCCCACAATTCATGGGAGGAATTATCTAATAGGATCTTTTTTAAATATCTTGTTAATTTTAAAAATAAAAAATCTAAAATATCAATTTTTTTTAGAATTGACACGTGGCGTTTTAAGAGCTCTTCTAATATTATCTATAGCCGTTTGCTATTAATCGGATTGTTACAGCAGCTTATACAAGTTGTATTATGTGAAATATATACGAATATTTTTACCCATTTTGAGTTTGATATTGAGAGGATCAAACAAGATGTTCCTGACACCTTTACATTTGTGAGTGTACGCGTGCAGAAAAGTGACAATTATATCATGAAGAGTAGGACGTCATAACCTGATCCATTGAGTCACGCATTTCGTGAAGCAAAAATCTAGTCTTAAAAACAGTGAAATGCCTCACGCTTCCATCAACAAGTTTTTTTTTTTGTTAAATTTTATTTCTTCATGTCTATTTAATATTTTGGTTAAATCTATGATATATCCTCTCATAATTTTCCTATAATATTAGGAGTAGAAATCCTTTCATATATTGAGTTAGCATGGATCAAATATGGTTTTAGAGGTAGTAACAACATGTTGAATCTTTAGCTATTTTCTTATTATGAGGTAACTTTTAGTTGATGAAAATTTTTAGGAATGTGAATATTATTGGCTGTACAAGGCTAGCCCTGAACAATTGGAAGCCCTAGACAAATACTTAAAATAGGCTCTATATAAAAAATTATGAATGCCTAAAAGTGAAACTCGAATCATATAATAATTATGTTATATATAAATAAAAAAAATAGATGCAAAGGTTGAATGGTGTTTGGCTATCAACGATGGTCGTTCGGCTCCAGCTCTGCTCAACTACACGCAAAGCTACCGGCGTGTAATCCGGCACCGAGGCATAGCTCTTCCTTCTGATCTCGTTCCTGCCCCTCCTCCTTATGTCGAGCGCCTGGCACCCATAACAATGCTCGAGTTAGAACCGTGTTCAACTTCAGGGAGGTGGCCCTAGGAATAAACGTGGAAAGCACCTCAGCCACACTAGCCTGGAGGGTTTCTCTGCCATCGCCATAGCCGAGAGAACCAGCACCTGAGGTCCCTCCACCACCACCTGTAACCGATCAAGTGGCTGCTCCTCATCCAATCCCTATCGAGCCACAGGTCTCTTAGCGTTGACCTGCCACAACACAAAAAATCCAAGTCGAAAAAAAACATCGCTTGGTCCACGATAATGACTCCTCAATCATCAACTGGCGCTGAGATACAAAAGGCTAGGAGGAAGCCCACCCTCAATGGGCCCCCGAGCTCCTTTTGAACGGTCATCCTCTTCACATGGGCGACTCTTCAAAAGACCCAAAGGTGGCCCAGACTTTGGTTGGGGGGGCTCATAACGCCCTTTGACATGGCCGATCACACCTACTAAACCACACCTGCCCTCTTCAAACGGGCCTACCAGCTCGGTGTTGGGGTAAACGCCTCTTCTATGCTTCCATACTTGTATAAAATTTAAGCACTTTCCTCTTAATGTTGATCTCGACTTTATTATAATCGTCTTTGTTTGTCTTGTAGCAACTTCAGACGGTCAATCTTCTCTATGGCCACTACAATGAGCTTTCAAGGGAATCTCGGCAAGTGGCGCAGCTATTCGAGCTTGCCCCAAAATAGGCTAAAGGAACAAGAGTCTACTCGTCCCCAGGAAGCCTATGCTCGCCAAGTCCTAGAGGAGAAGGCTGAGGCTGCTGAAAAAGAAGCGAACAAGGCAAAAAACAAAAGTTGCCCAGCTCTCGACCAACAACGTTAAGCTGAAAAAGAAGCTGGACTCCATGTAAGCCAACGTGGAGGCCTTCAAGAAAATTACAGCTCACCTAGAGGCTGCTCGCACAAACCGAGATGACCAGCCATGCAATAGGGCTGGGACAAAACTGTAGCCTTGTTCATGTGCGATGTTAGCTCAAGAGATTTTTAATTAGATTTTGATGATTTTCATAATTCATTTTCTAAAAATAAATTGATTTAAAAAGATAATATTTAATATTTTTAAAAGGTAGTGTTGACACAAAATGAGATGACTTATCTTTCAAATGGATTGACACTTAAGTATTCTTGAATAAAAATATTTTGTGTTGACCCTAATTAATAATTGAGTCAACACCTTAAGGCAAAGAATACTTGATAATCTCAAGTGTGCAAACACATTTGAGCTAATGAGTTAACGCCCTAACATATTCATTTAAGATATTTTAGGTATTAAATTTTAAGTCAACACAAATAAAATTTGAGTTAATACAAAAGAACCGAGACTCTCTGCTCTTAAAAAGAGTCGACACAAACTCAGTTTGAGTCGACACAAAGTGATTTTTCACTTTGGTTATCTAGAATTTTGAGTCGACACAAATTGAAGATAAGTCGACATCAATGTATCGAGGCTACCTGTTGAATTTGTGAGTCGACACAAAATGCAACATAAGTCGATACAAATATACCGAGCCTACCTGAAAGATTTTGAGTCGACACAAAATATCGAGCGTTCCTGCACTTTTTAGTGTCGACACCAAAGATAATTCGAGTCAATACAAAAAGACCCTCCCGAAAAGCTGAAGAATGAAAAGAGTCAACACCAAATGTATTTGTGTCGACACCGTTGTGTTGGTGAGAAGAATGCAGAAATCGTGTTAACACCAACGAAGATCTGAGTCGACCCAACCACTTAAAGAACCAAGCCCTAGAAGATTTATGTCAACCCAAGCCCATTTGTGTCGACACCTACGACGAAATTCAAAATACGCGGCAGAGTTCAACGATTGAATTTTTTGCATTTATTGCTCCCGCCTACCTCCAACGATCATGAATCTTCAAAAGTTTATATAAGGAGTTACTCAGCATTTAAAACAACTGGAGACTTATATTCACTGTTGTATTGCTTGATTCAAAGTCAAAATTTCTCAAGCTCTCATTTATTGCTTATAACTCCAGCTCTTGTATCTCATCTCTTTACTTCATTATTTATTGTCAATCATTTTGTAAAGAGGGTGAGCGATACTCATTAAAACATCTCATTTATTGTATCTAAGGGTGAGTTACCATTTGTCCTTTGAGTGAGTGTGTAAATCTCATCAAAGAAGAACTCAAGAAACTAGAAAAAAATATGAGTGTTTTTCGTAAGATCATTTTGATGTTGTAAAGGTTTTGAATGCTCCTCTAAGCATTTTACATTAGTGAAAATTCTCAAAGAGAGTTTTGGAGAGTGGATATAGGCTTGGAAGAAGCCGAATTGTGATATTCTCGTATCCCACATCGAAAAGGGAGAGGGAGCTCCTGGGCTATAAAAGAAAAACTTTGGGCCCTTACATTCAACGAGGCCTTGTCCCAAGTGGTAGAAACCCTAGTAGAACTCCGCAGTTAAGCGTGCTTGGGC
>JAULJZ010166141.1:0-25446 GCA_032270985.1 Heliamphora pulchella | reverse complement strand
AAAGGAGCCCCAAAGGTGGCAGAAGACTAAATTTCTTAGTTTTTTTACTATTGTTGGATCATGTATATGATATTCCATGCTTTGGACTTAAAGCATATATTGTGTAAGCCTTGAGGCCTTGTTATCAATACATGTATGTTGTATCCTTATGAGAGGAACCATGGGTTGGTTGTTTTAACTTTCATAGTTCTATGAAATGTTTATCGTCCGATTAGTTTTAACATTTTTAATAAATCATTTTCGGTTGGTTATATACTTTATTTCAACTCTTGTGCCTCAATGGAGGATTTTGAACTATGTCTTCGTTAGTTTGTTTTGCCTTGGTGGTTTCAAAAAGGACCAAGTGTTGTTGTTTTTCAAAGGAAATGTTTCGAAAAAGAGTTTAGAGCCAAATCGCTCGACGAACCGCTTGAGCGGTTTATCGAGCGGTCGACGTAAACATTCTATTTTTGTGTTTCGAGTGGAAAACCAATGGACTTGTAGGAACCGCTCAAGTGGTCTTTTGACTGATCGAGCGGTCTGGGTTGATTTTTGAAAATTTTGTTTGTTTATTTTAAAGTTTGGCTCTTGGGGACCGTGATCTTATTCTTTTGAGCTATCCTTTAATATAAAATAAATCATTGAAAGTGCGTTTTTCAAAGGTTTTAAGCTTATTTTCATTTAAGTTCTTGGATCCATATGGGCTCAAGAGGTTTTGATGGAACTTGGAAACATAAAATGCGTTTTTCTTTGTGGTTCGCGTGATCCGGGTTTCGGGGCATGACAACTTGGTATCAGAACTCTAGATTTGAATACCTAAGAGCTGTGGGAGAGGTTGCATCACCTTGTGAGGATGGTTGCACGTGCTTGATTGAATGTATTTAAATATTTTGATAACATGATGATGGTAATCTATTGAGCATGAGGATGCCGTGTATACGTGAGCATAAAGGTTGTACCTTAGAATTGATTAGTCATATTTTTGGGCATTTAGATTAACGAACTCTAAAGCCAAGTTAGAAATGCATTTGGCCGATATACTTTCGAGCAAGGAATCTAAGTGGGTTACCCAAATTGACTTATCACTCTTGATGGTACTCCTCGGTATGTGAAACTTGTTTACTTGATCTTAAATAGCTAAGTGTTAGCATGATTATGTGACCTACATTGGTAATAACATGATGATTGAATCTTATGTTGTTATGCTCTATATTGCTTTCATATAGAAGTTATGTCTGCACAGGGAGGACGAGGCCGTGGCCATGGTTTAAGCCAAGGGAATGTGCCAATCCCTAATGCTGGGGATGCTAATGTTCTCCGAGGACCAATAGACGAGGTAGGGTTGCTATGTGAGATGGTGGATTTCATCCGTTAGGTAGCCAAGAGTACCTGAGCCGAAGGCGACTGTTGCGACGCGGAAGTTTTGACGTCTTGACCCTCCTACCTTTGTTGAGGATCCCAATCTCAAGGTGGCATAGAATGGCTGGAGCTTATGATGAGAATTTTGGATACATTACAGATAGTCGAGGATGACTTAAGTGTTCCGTTTGCCGCGTTTCAGCTGAGGGGTGACGCCCATGAGTGGCAGAAATTTTCCAGAACCACAGTAGGGGGTACATGGGTGGCTTTTACGAAAGTGTTTCTAGAGAAATACTTTTTTGAGTTCTCAAGAGATATCTATCAAGAGGAGTTCTATTCTCTCATCTAGGGGATGATGAATGTTGTGCTGTACAAGGCCAGGTTTACCAGTTTATCCTAATTTACATAGGAATCCCTATTTACTGATAAGCTCCATTCAAAGAGGTTTGAGAGCGGTTTGAGGCCTGCGATTAGGGAACGGGTGGCATGATTGAAACTGCGTGTTTTTACGAAGCTGGTGGAGTCGGCAGCTACTATCGAAAACACTTTGAGTGAGACTCGTATACCTAGGGAGGTTAGGGCACCGTGGAGCGGATGCACAGTCAGGTGGGCGCTCCAACAAGAGGCTGAGGTCCTTTGGCCCTGGTTCTCATCCTTCGGGGTCACAGCTGCAGTTTTATGCATCAGCACCCTTAGTAGCTTCATTAGGCAGACTAGAGCAGAGGGAGCCCATTTGTTATCGGTGCAGGCAACTAGGGCATCGTGTGACGAATTGCCCATAAGAGAGACAATCCTAAAGTTTAGTACATGTTCGGTCTCAGGGGAGAGAGCCACCAGTATATTTTGGGCGTAGCCAGCCAGGGAATTTTTGTAGGAGCTACCCTTAGGGATGGAGTGTATTGAGCATGGCAGGTGCACCATCTTTCTAGTCTGCATAGGGACGACAGACTTACCGGCAGCTGTAGTAGCAGCGAAAAACTCAAATTTCCAAGGTTGCAGAAGGGGGTGCCTCAATTCAGTCAGTGCGATAGCCCACAGCGTAGAGCTATGGTGGGTATACCAGGGGACCGTAGGGCAGAGTGTACACCATTACAGATCTCAATTCCTCTAAGGCATCGATTGTGCCTAATGCTGCAGCGACTACCTCAATATCAAAGGTACTCTCTTAGTGTATAGATCATGGGCCAGTGTTCTCGTCGACACGGGAGTATCGCATTCTTTTATCTCATCTTCTTTTGCATCTGCTTTGGGGTTGGAGATAGACTTGTTGGGTAGCACACTGTGTGTGGAGACCCCGGTCAGCGGGAACGTGGTGTTGGGACGAGTCTGTAGATCCTGTGAGTTAGAGGTCGTCGGCTGCTGTTGATAGTCTGATTTCATCATTCTAGACATGACCACATTTGATATCATCCTAGGGATGAATTGACTAACAACTTATCTTGCCTATATCTATTGCGATCGATGGAGGGTATCGATTTGTACACCTGAGGGTGATTGGTTTTGTTTCGTGGGTGATCAGGACGATCGTTTGGTGCCCATACCCAGTGTTATGCAAAACTAAGGAAACCTTAGTTTTCTATTTCTACTCTCATGTTGGATGGGGCTGCTAGGGTTCGAGTAGAGATTTTTCCTGTGATTTGTGACTATCTAGATATATTCCCTAACAATCTATTTGAGTTTCCACCGAGTCGTGAGGTAGAGTTTTCTATCGATCTTGTTTTCGGAGCTGCTCCTATTTCGATGCCGTCTTATCGTTTTGCACCAGCAGAGTTGCGAGAGCTCAAGGTACAGCTTCAAGAGTTGCTTGATAAAGGGTTTGTACGCCCAAGTACGTCTCCTTAGGGAGCCCTAATTTTGTTTGCTAAGAAGAAGGATGGGTCCTTGAGGTTGTGTATTGATTATCGAAAGCTGAATCAAGTAACCGTGAAAAATAAGTACCCTATATCAAGGATTGATGACTTGTTTGATTAGTTAAATGGTCCATGCTGTTTCTCCAAAATTGATTTGAGATTGGGATATCACCAGTTGAGGATCAAGAAGGAGGACAAAGCGAAGACTGCCTTCTGAACTCGTTACGATCACTACGAGTTTTTAGTTATGCCATTCGGTTTGACGAATGCTCCTGCGACTTTCATGGACTTGATTAATCGTATATTCCATTCATATCTTGACAGTTTTGTGATCGTATTTGTGGACGATATTCTTATCTATTCACCATCAAGGGAGAAACATGAGGAACATCTCCGCATTGTCTTGCAGCTTTTAAGGGAACATCGATTGTATGCAAAGTTTGAGAAGTGTGAATTCTGGATGCCTGAGGTGAAATTTCTTGGACATGTGGTATCGAAGGATGGAGTATCTGTGGATTCTTCGAAGATAGATGCAGTGATGAGTTGGGAACGACCAAAGAACGTATTTGAGATCCACAGCTCTTTCGATTTGGCAAGCTACTATCGACAATTCGTAAAAGATTTTTCTCGATTCGCCGCGCCGATGACTCACCTTACGCGAAAAGGAGTCAAGTTTATTTGGAGTGAGTCCAGTGAGTTGGCTCTTCATGAGCTAAAGAAAAGATTGACGAGTGCACCAGTGTTAGTTATACTAGAGCGAGGTTTAGGTTATATTGTGCATTGTGATGCATCACATGATGGCTTGGGGTGTGTTTTGCTACAAGAGGGTAAGGTTGTGGCTTATGAATCTCAACAGTTGAAGACGCACGAATAAAATTATCTGACACATGATTTGGAGTTGGCAGCTGTGGTCTTTGCCTTAAACATGGCGGCACTATCTGTACGGTGAGCATTTTGAGATTTTCTTAGATCACAAGAGTTTGAAATACTTTTTCTCTCAGAAGGGCCTAAATCTACGCCAGCGACGGTGGATGGAGTTTGTGGAGGACTATGACTTTGATCTCCAGTATCACCCTGGGAAGGCCAATGTCGTGGCCAACGCTCTTAGTAGGAGATCTCGTAGTTCGGTGGCTTTTATTGCCATGCGAGAAGGTTGGAGAGTTTAATTTGTGTCTCGAAGAGACCGAGGAGGATGCGACCTTATTTTCAGTAGTTTCACGACCCATGTTGATTGCCCGTGTTTTGAAGGCTCTGTAGACAGATCAGGAAGCTCAAATGTTACGGGATCGTGTGGCCAGCAAAGGAGACAACTGTAGACACCCCGATTTAACCCCGCCGAATCTTAAGGCTTATTCGGGTGTGTCAAATGATGAAAACTGAGTGGGATGACGTCTTTGAACGATCGCCGAAAAGCAATCCAAATCCAGTGCTCTGTGAAATCAAACCGCAAGATCACATCTCTTAAATCTTGAAGCAACAACCTTCAAACCTTGCGACCTGGTTGTTCACTGGCCCAAGTAATTACACCCGCAACCTTTGACCCTAGCGATCGTTATGTTGATTGTTGCGATCGCAATGTGAATCTATTGGAAACACTAAAATTTGTTACATTCGCAACCTTGATCCTCACGGTCGCAACCTTTGAAGGTGGCGACTGCAACCTTTTTGAGCCCAGTCTAAGCTTTGAATGGGGCAGCATCTCATTGGTTGGCATAGATGCTGCCCCATTCAAAGCTTTGAATGGAGCAGTAGCCTATCTGGCCTTTTTCTGCATATAGTAGCTTAGAATCTCCCATTACGTATGTCACTAATAGGATTAAATATTTTTGTTTAATTGCATGTTTTGTTTGTGTCTATTTAGGACATTTGCTTGTTTGCTTGGCTTAGAATAGTTTCTCTCCTGGGGTTCGACCTAGGTTTGCTTTTGGCCTTTATTCGTTTTAATATAGTTTCCCTCTCGAATTTTTACCCACATTTTGGTCTTAAACTTTGTCTGTTTTAGGATCTTTGTTTTCTTTTCGGGACTTTGCCCGGGTTTTGGGTGAGGCCCTTATTCTTAGTTTAGGATAGCTTTCTCTCTCCTAGGGGCTCTACCTGGGGTGCCGGTTTAGCACCCTCAGTTTTGTTTAGGCTTGCTTCCTTTCTCGGACCCCTGTTCAGATTTTGGCTTAAGATTTTGTTTAGTTTAGATCCGTTTTCCTCTCGGAGTGTTGTTCGATTTCCTCCATAAAACCTTTGGTTAAACCTTTACCCGAGTGTTCCTTTGTTTAGTGTTAGTATGGTTTTCGGGTTTCTCTTTTGAGGTTTTCGGGTGCTATGCTCTCTAGTTTTTTGTCAGTCTGGACCCGGACGGGGCATTCTTCTGTTTTGCTACTCGCAATCAATTGTTCTGCCATCTGTTATCAGGGTTCTATCTGAAAAGTGTCTGATGCTTGCTTCTCTCCTCGCGGGTTTTCAAGTTTGTTCCGATTTTAGATCATTGAGTCGGAGGAACTGCATTCAGTGCGTGTTTGAGCCAGATCAGTAACAGGAAGACTCTACTGGGTATCCGAACAGATAGTGGGATCGTCTGAGATGGCAGAGAATAAGGTGAACTTGGCAGCTCCAATGAGGGCAATTTTTGAGATATAGAGAGCAGTCGAGTAACAAACCCAAGCCCAGATTCAATGCCAGACATAAATCTGGGCGATTCATGCTTACTTGTTGGGTGTAAATGAACAGCGGGAGGATCTGAATGAAAACGGAGATGACTTTTAGGATGATAATCAAGGTCACGATGGACCACAGGTTTCCGTACCACCTAGTGTTCCTCACCAGGTCGTGGTAGAAGAGAAAAATATGGCCCAATCTAGGGAATCCGCATTGGCAGAAAAGATTGATAGGATGGAAAATATGTTGAGGAAGGCAAAGGGAGTAGAGGAGTATATGCTAGATGTGGGAAGTTTATGCCTATTCCCAGACGCCAAGCTCCTTGAAAAATTTAAGATGTTAGAAATGGAGTAGTTCGATGGAACCGAAGATCATCGAATTCATTTGAGAATGTACGTTGGTACTCTCTCTCCCATGGACATCGACAATCAGTTAAAAACCCAGCTATTCCACTGATCTCTTTTAGGGGCAGCCTAGAAGTAGTTCCTTTCTCTTGATATTGCCAAGACCAGAACATGGGAAGATATCGCCACAGCATTTGTCAGTAAGTATAGCTACAACGTTTAGCTGGACGTAACTAGCTGAGAACTTAAAACCACCCGGCAGGAGGACCGAAAATCATTTTTGGATTTTCTAACCCGATAGAGAGGAAAGGTGGCTAAAATGATGAATCGATCGACGGAAAAGGAGTAGGTACGAATCGTGGTAAAGAACTTGCAATCCCCTCTGAAGCACTATTTGATCACACAACCACTCTCCACTTTTGAATGGCTATTCGATGCTAGAGTTCAGATCAAAGACGCAATTCGATCGAGAGACATAGTGAGAGCCGAGACAAGTTAGAAACAGAGAAGACCTTACTTTACTAATAATCCGAATCAAAACCAGCCTACCCCATCTGCAAATCTTATTTCTCGGTCAAATGAAATGAACCTCCTGAACCCTCAGCCTGAACAACAAAACTCCTCATTTTCTGCACCACCTAGAAATAACTAACCACCGCAGCAAAAGATGTCGATGAGAGTCTTCATTCCCCTCAATATACCCTATCGACAGCTCTAAATCGACTTGTCAAGCAGGGGCTGATAAAACATCTCGATCCAATGCCACTACCGAACCCCCTGCCACCAAGGTATAACCCTTCTCAATACTATGCATTCCATCAGAGCCACGGGCGTTTGATTGATAACTGCCCAAGACTCCGCTATGAGATCCACGATCTCATTAACAACAAGATCATTCCACCTCCCTCTGCTGTTTAAAAGCCGACTGTCACACCTAATCCACTGTCGAATCATGCTAAGAAGAGCGGTTTGAACTATATCTATTTGGGGCAGCTAGAGGACCCCAACCGTTATATCTGCTTGACACATCTAGCACACCCGCATGTCCCAGCTACTAAGGATTAGTCGTTTTGTTCACTGATTATGACTGGAAATGGATGGGAAATGGAAAAATGGCACAAAGCAGCTTGGGATGAATATGAAATAGTAGTACAGGTAGATAACTAGGAGGAACGCAACGATGATTGGCCATTAGATTACTCTGTACGTCCATACGAATTCGGTCACATTCTAGATGGCGTTGCTCTTCCTCAGCTTTTTGAAGAGGCAGTCTATATTAATGAAATGCAGTCTTACTAGTTAGTTCAAATGGTGTTGAAGTCAAATGGAGAAAAATGGACCGAATTTTGGGCCGCCCGTGACCAACAAGTGGGATACATAAAAGAGGATATTTGGGGGGTGGAAGACGTCGAAAATACGTGGAAAATTGAAGACAAAAAAGAAAGGAAAGGAATGCTAGAGTACAATGATCTAGATGATTTGGGGAAATTTGAGAGTTCCGCGTACATCTCCGAGGTCAGACAAACTAAAAACACCATGTTAGGTTTATGGGATCCTGAGGAAGGTGTTAAGCACATGACCAGGAGTGGACGGCACTTTATGCCGACTTAGCTAGAGAAAGGACAAGCAAGTGGGAAAGGGAAGGAGAAAGAGCTGGAAGAGAAAGACGATGTTGTGCTAAGGCAGCTGAAAAGAACCCAAACTAACATCAGCATCTGGGGTCAGTTGATGGCTTCACACAAGCACTGACAGGCTATGCTGAAGGTTCTAAATAAAGCAAACGTCTCGATAGACGCGACCTTTGAAGGATTTGCCGCTGATTGGGCTCATTTTGCCGGCTGTTGAGCCCTAGGTAATTTTCTTTTCTGGTAAGGATTTGCCGTTGGAAGGAAGGAATCACAACAAATCCCTGCATATCATCGTTAAGTGCTTAAAAAAATGAGCCCTGATTACCCTTATTGATAATGGGTCGGCACTGAACGTCTGCCCGCTTCGAACAGCAGTTTGTTTAGGAATGAAGCCCTAACCACTTCATGCCCAGTAACCAAGGGGTCAGGGCCTATGATAATACGAGATAAGATGTACTCGAGTTGGTGTCATTTGCTGTATCGGTTGGGCCATTGGAGACTTCTGTAGAATTTCATGTGCTGGACGTTCTAGCGTCTTTCAATCTGTTGCTAGGAAAACCGTTGCTCCATATTTCGAACGTTCAAGCAGTACCTTCTACGCTCCATCATAAATTAAAATTGATTAAAAATAGGGCAGTGCTAACTATTCACGGGGAGGACAACATCCAACCCTCGAGGGAGGATGGCTCCACTCTTTTGGAAGTTCAACATAGAGAGGGGGATGTTTTCCTAAGCAATTTCCAGTTTGATGAGGCTCTAACGGTGTAGATGCTCTTGAAGGAGGAAGAAAGCCATATCAACCCCTGTGCTGTCACGATGATAAGGCGTATGTCTAATTTCTCAGGGATGGGGTTTGGTTGCCAGCAGTAGAGAATTTCGAAGCCCGTTCAGGTGATACCGACCTCGCAGCATTTTGGCTTAGGGTATAAACCAACAGAAGAGGATTTAGAAGAATCGAGAAAAAGGCAGAGAGGAAAGAAAGGTGAGCATGAAGGAACGTTAAACGGTTACTTTTTCAATGTGGGTGAAGATTTTCCTTACTATGGTTTTCTAAAACCATGGTTTGATGAACAGACTAACCAAAGATTGCCAGGGCTGGAGATCTTCAGTCACAAATTGTCTGATTTAGAAGAGGAGGAAGCCGTTGAAGAGGAAAAGGGAAAGAAGATTCAGAAGGAAGAAGACTGGGTAGACGAGCTGGACGGTATCAACTTGGAAGCTTTGTTCAGTGACCAGATGCCCATAGCTGACCAGGACTGCTTTATGATGGGCTATGACGCACCGGATGAATGTACTGGGCTCACCTTGGACGTGGCATCGAAAGATGTTAAAAACTGGTCTTTGGAGTGTTGTAATTTGCATGATGCATGTCTTGAGTCTAAGTCTACGTTGTGTGAGTTTTTGTTTTGTTTTGACAAGCTGGATGTCGAGTTTGAAGGCACGCATGTCCGTGCATCCTCCTCCCCCTTTGCTTTTGAATTTGTAATTTCGTCTTTCTTTAACATGAATGAAATGAACGAGATTTCCAATTACTCTGTTTTATTTGATTTGTTTTATATGTTTTTCGATGATATTGAATTCGACAGGGATGTCTCCGAAGAAATAAAAGTTTTAATAGAAAGAGAAAAAGAAATATGCGCTCAATATAATTGAAGAAACTTTGTCAATTAATCTGGCTAATGAAAATAATCCACAAATTTTCAAATCGATTCTTCATTATCTCTAATTGAACGTGAGCAATTAATAATCTTATTAAAAGAATGCAAAAACGACTTTGCATGGTTTTACAAGGATATGCCTGATATTGATCTCGAGATTGTTAAACACCATATTCCTTTGTATCCTAATGCCAAACCGGTCAAATAGAAATTGAGATGGATACGGCTATAATAGGCACTGAAAATCAAAGAAGAAATCACCAAGCAGATCAACGTTAGATTTTTTATGGTAACTGAGTATCCAAAATGGGTGACTAATATTGTATCGGTCTTGAAGAAGGATGGACGTATCAAAGTTTGTGTGGATTTTCGGGACCTCAACAAGGCCAGTCCCAATGACGACTTCTCACTGCCACATATCGATGTCTTTGTGGACAGTACAGCAGGGCATGCCTTCTTGTCATTCATGGATGGTTTCTCCAGGTATAATCAGATCCTAATGGACCCCGAAAATAAAGAAAAAATGACATTCACTACACCTTGGGGCACTCGAAAGCTCGAGAGACATATTGAGCGGTTAGAGAGAGAGAGAGAGAGAGAGAGAGAGTAAGGGGACGCGAATGGGATCGCGCAGTTTGAGGATCTTTATGGAACTTGGATGTTGCGGTCGCAACATCCGGTCCTTGCAACCGCAAGGCTTTTGAAATACTTCTTCGCGACAACAAGGTTTGTTTGAAAAGATTCTCTCGATCACAACCTGCTCCAATGGTCATGTCGCGACCTAGAGCTTCGAACCCTGTGATCGCAAGGTTTGATTGTTACGGGTGTACGTATTTTTGTCATGATTACGTTTTGTTTGCCATGTTTATCTCTTAAGGGTTTGTTTGTTTATTTATGTTTGGGTTTTAAAATAATTTAAAATTTTTGACTTGACCATTTAATTATTTTTATCCAGTTATCAGCTCGAATTTTTAGGTCTTAATTCGACCTATTAATTTGTGTGATTTTTCTCCCGATAAAATTAATTTTAAAGTTTTGACTTGATTTTTGTAATATTTCCATCCCGTTATCGGTCCCTGATTTTTAGGTTATGACTCGACCTATTAATTTGTGTGGTTTTCTCCCGATAAAAATAGTTTTAAAGTCTTAAATCAACTTTTTAATTATTTTATATCTCGTTCTCGTCAAAATTTTTAAGTCTTGACTTGATCTATTAATTTGTAGTTTTCTTCTGATAAAATTGAATTTAAAATCTTGACTCGACTTTTTAATTATTTGTATCCCATGTTCGTCTTGAATTAATAGGTCTTGACTCGACCTATTAATTTGTGATTTCCTTCCAATAAATTTAATTTTAAAATCTTGACTCGACTTTTAAATTATTTTTATCCTGTGTTTGTCCCGAATTGTTATGTCTTGACTCGATTTATTAATTTGTAATTTTCTCCTGATAAATTTAATTTTAAAGTCTTGACTCGACTTTTTAATTATTTTTTATCCCGTTCTCGATTCAATTTTTTCGGTCTTAACTCGACTTATTAATTAGTGGTTTTCTCCCGATGAAAATAATTTTAAAATTTTGACTCGACTTTTTAATTATTTTTATCCCGTGTTGGTCTCAAATTGTTAGGTCTTGACTTGACCTATTAATGTGTAATTTTCTTCCGATAAATTTAATTTTAAAGTCTTGACTCGACTTTTTAACTATTTTTATCTTGTTCTCCTCTCGAATTTTTAGGTCTTGACTCGATCTATTGATTCGTGTTGCTCTCCCGTTTAAGATAATTTCTTGAATCTTAACTCGATCCTTTTGATTATTTTAATTCCTAACCGAGTTCTTAGATCTTGACTCGATCTTTGAGTTGCTGTTCGTTTGTGCCCCCTTTAGATCTTGACTTGACCTTTAGGGTATTCTGCACCATGTTAGTATCATGCTTTACATCTTGCATCTCTTACATTTGTCCCGGAGCTACATTTTGGTCTGATCCCTATCAAAATGGTACGTAGGTAGCTCGATGAAAGTTCAAGTACGACCACCATCATATGAATACTTGTGTGTTTTGTAGCCCAAGATTGGTAGTTCGGTCAAATGGATGCTATCTTTGGATGTTTGACATAGCTCGCATCACACGTTGCTGCGCAAGTTGTGTCAAATTGAGGCAATTGTAGACACTTCGATTTGACCCTGCCAAATCTTAGGATCATTCAGGTGTGTCCAATGATGAAAAATCAAGTGGGATGATGTCTCTGAACGATCGGAGAAAAGCAATCCAAATCCAGTGCTCCGTGAAATCAAATTGCAAGATCACAGCTCTTGAATCTTAAGACCACAACCTTCAAACCTTGTGACCTAGTTGTTCACTGGTCTAAGTAATTGCACTCACAGCCTTTGAACCTTGCGACCGTTATGTTGATTGTTGTGACCGTAATGTGAATCTCTTGAAAATCTTAAAATTTGTTACGGTCGCAACTTTTGAAGGTGGCGATTGCAACGTTTTTTATCCCAGTCTGAGCTTTGAACGTGGCAGCACCTCATTGGCTGGCATTTTCTATATAAACATACCTTTGGTACGATTTTGGGAGGAAACTTTGGCTGACGTTGATAGGTTGTTGCTTTATTGAGGACAATTCAAGTACATCGATACTATTCCGCATTATCGACTCGCATCCCAATCTACTATACATTCCTATTGCCCGAGCACTAGAATTGGAGCACTTTCCAAAGACCGAACAAATGAGCACTAATCCCTACGACTTAAGGACACACCTGAATTGTCGCATTTCAAGTATTCTGTTGGAATCCTGACATTTCTCTCCTCACATTTTCTACCCCTGTGGAAAGGGCAGGATTTGAATTTCAATTTCAATTTCCGAATTACATGCTTTTTCTTTAGTTTTTCTATCACTAGGTTTAATTACCTCGTCCATGTATTTGATAGTCAATTTTAAGTTATTAAATTGAGAGCATACTTAATTTGGTTAACGTTTATTATAGTTTGGTTCAAATAGTCTCAATTGTGTTCTATTTATACTGCACACTAGCACCCCAACACATTGCCCATTAAAATTTAGTAAAAAAGTGCTCAAATTCTTAGTAGTTGCAACTTCCATAGTCGCAGTCATGAAAAATATGTAGTGACATGGTTGCGGGTGTGATTATGATCTTTACGACCGTAATCTTTTGGCCTTCAATTCTTGCGACCGCAACATATATATGTTACGGCAGCAACCTTTGTTCTATTTTCAGTAACTTAATTATGTTCCAGTAGCTTAATTGTGTTTTTCTAGTGTTCTATCTTGCTATGATCGAGGCATCTAGCATGTAATTTGTAGTATAAATCAGCATGTTTAAAACTTAGAAATCCTTAGGTTTATTTCTCTTTCATTTAAGCCCATGTTATGCTAGTGTTAATCATAGTTTAATTTTGACGTGATTAGGATTTACTAGTTTATTTGAGAACTTCATTCTATGTATATCGCATGCGGTTTGCGCCATGTATCCTTTAGTTAGACTTTGCATACTTAGGACTTAGGATTTCTTTTCATGCTTTCGTTTGGTGTTCTATATACCTATACTATGCTATTTTCACTATTTGATTTTAGATGCTCTCTCTATATTTCTATTTTCTGTATTTGCATACATTTGATAAATCTAATTAAAAAATCACTGATGATTAGTAAAGGCCAACTTCACAGTTGGGCGAACGGGGTGCCTAACACCTTCCCCGATTCGTACCTGAGCCCCTGAACCCTTGTTTTCTCTGGTTAAACGTTTTAAAGATAAGTGGCTCATTTTGTTTTTCTTGATTTTTCTCAAAAACTAAGTGGCGACTCTATTTTTCACAAAAAAAATTTTAAAATCTTTTGATTTTCAAGGTGTTACAGACTTTTCAAAATAACTCTTAAATTCTCAATTTTTGAACCAGACCCAAAATCTAGACGGCACGGTATTTTCTAGCGACTCTAATAGGGATCGAACCAAATTTTTAATTAAAAAGTACAAGATGCAGCACAAGGCATAGAAGCGCGCCTTTGGAGTCACGATAAGTAAAATGCTTAGATTTATGATTAGTCAGTGGGGCATCGAGGTCAATCCGTCAAAAATCAAAGTGATTATGGCAATGCCTCTTTCAAAGATCGAGCAAGAAGTCAAGAGCTTTCTAGGCAAGATACAATTCATCAGCTAGTTCATAGCGAAGCTGACAACCACCTATGAGCCATTGTTCTGCCTGTTGAAGAAAGGGATCAAGTTTGAATGGGATCAGAAATGCCAAGATGCCTTTGAAGCTGTACGTTAGTACTTGTAAAATTCGCATGTTCTGGCTCCTTCCGAGCTTGATGGGCCACTAAATCTCTATTTGTCAGTGACTGACTCAGCTATGGGATATATGTTGGCACAAGAAGGAGAAACTAGAATTAAGAAGGCGGTCTACTACTTGAGCAAGAAGATGGCTGGATGCGAGATACGATATACACCGCTGGAGAAGACATGTTAGGCTTTGGTTTGGGCCTCGAGAAAACTAAGACATTATATGTTGTCTTTTACAGTTAATGTAATCTCTCAGATGGATCTGTTAAAATACTTGTTCAAAAAGCCTACACTAACAGAAAGACTAGCTCGGTGATTGTTATTACTGTTAAAGTTTGATTTCAAGTACGTCACCAGAAAGTCAGTAAAGGGCAGAGCAGTGGTAGAGTTCTTGGAAGATCAACCGATTGAAGGAGATAAAGACGTCGAGTTCTAGTTTCCTGATGAGTAGCTCATGAGAGTCAAGAACGACAAATGGATTCTATATTTTGATGGTGCATCCAATCAGAATGGCTATGGAATAGAAGTTCTCTTTGTCACTCCTGATGAGTCGCATGTTCCTATGTCTTTGAAACTCAACTTTGAAGTTACCAACAACTAAGCTGAGTATGAAGCGTGCCTAGTCGGGTTAGAGGCAGCCCTAGAACTAGGGGCAAAGAAACTGCAAGTTATCGGAGATTTGGCTTTGGTGGTCTCACAAGCAAGAGGAGAATGGAAGGTCAAAGATGTAACACTAAGAACTAGAGAAGTTGGTCCCCTGCTTTGAATTAGTAGTTTTTACCCATGTTTTAAGACTACAGAACAAGTTCGCTAACACTCAAGCTACCCTAGCCTCAATGATTGACATACCGTCTAGAATTAGGATGCGACTACTAATAATTTAGCAGAAGAGAAAGCCGGTATATGAGATGATAGCAGTAATCGAAAAAATCACCGACGAGTTCCCATGGTACTTTGACATTCAAAACTTTATAGAGAAATGAGAATACCCCAAGTTTGCCAGTAAAAAAGAAAAAGAGCAATAAAGAGATTATATGCACAGTTCGTCATTGATTTGCGTATATTTAATATTTGTTATTTTGATTCATTAGAGAGTGCAATCTTATATGAATCTATATTCCTGGTGAGTTAGATAGCGGTATTATTTATATGGCAAATATTAATTATTGATGGAATCTACGTTTCGAAAGATCGAGATTGACGATACCTCCTTAAGGACGCTTATAAGTTTTAACCGGGCCAAACCCTACAGGTGAATTTGATTATCCGGCGGTCAAATAAGTTAAGCGAAACGGCTTAACGAATATCAAAATGTTGTTTAAATTAAATTGTCAATAATTAAATTTAATTGGCAGGTATCGAGAATTTTTACACGGGTGAAATGGTAACCATTTAATAACAGGAGCTCAATACTATATGGTCTTGAGATTATGGGTCAGAGTGTAATTATAGTTCTTTAGTGGTGTGAACTGTAATTTAGTATTTTATGAAAATTAAAAAAATCGCTGCTAGTTTTTCGTAATTGTAGATACCGCTATGAGGTTTGCTTAATTGCAAAAACTATTGCTACGTGTTTGTGTTCCACTGGAAGTCTTACTCATACCCCAGGTTCCTACTATAGCCCTACAAATATGTGGGTAGGCTGAACCAGTTTCATAACTTGTCTTTCAACACTAAAGCTGTCCAGATTCTACCAGTAGGCATTCTTAATAGATTGTAGCCCACCCTACATTCAAAAATCGCATAAGAGAATACAGTACAAGATTTGATAGGAGCTTCAACTCGGATTCAAATCGTAGTTGAAAATTTGACCGGTAAAAATGTATTCTTCTAAATTAACTTCGGATGCACTGGTTTTATTTTGATTGTTCGTCATCAAAAGTTTTATTTGGAGCCCGTTTCGGCGTTTGTTCGTCTAGTTAATTTTTTCAAATAATCATTTGCAAAAATAAAAATTTTGGCAGTCTTGCTTCCAACAAATGACTCATAGAAGAGGCAAGTGAGAGGTAATTAATCTGCCTCATTTGATGAAAGAGAGTTCTATGAGGGGTCAAGGGGCAGCGCGCGGGCACTTTGAAAGGTTGGAAACACCAAAGACATGCTAATAAAGAATTACTGAAAAGGAAGACCTTGAGTTTACCTGAAGAAGTAAGGGGCTTCTCGCAAAAGTAGTAGTTACGCCTCGATGAATGGCGTCCAGGCCAATCAAAGTTTTAGCAAGTATCAACGGGACAAAGTCTTTCGCTGACCACAACTGACCCACAATGTCAACTAGCGAGCAACCGACTCGTCCATCAAAAGAAATGAGGAGGTAACGAACAAGAAGGCAAAAACACAAGGCATAATGGCGCCGTAATTGAAAGCCAAGATCCCTAACGTCACCGGTAGGACAAAATCTGTTTATAATCCAAGGAACATCGAGGCAGTCATTGGATGTCAAGAGGGAGGCTTCCATCTTGGATAAGCCATAGAGTTGTATTATATGTTGTGGATTAGAGAGAAAGAAAGTCGGCACGATAACAGACTTCCTCGGGGTAAGGTAACAGACTTCCTCGGGGTAAGGTCTAGAATAGCAGCAAACTCTTTCATAGTAGGGCACAATTCTTCAAAGTCGAAGCGAAAAACATGAGATTGTGGCTGCTACAGTTGATCAGCAACTCTCAACAGTGGTTCGTTGATCTTAACGGACATCAAAAAAAATAGAGAGTTGATACCAAATGCGGTAAAGTTAAGACGCTCAATGGGTGAAAACTCATCTATCCATGTAGAGAGTAAGCTTTGAAAGGAAGCCGTTACGATGAAAGTGACAGAAAATGAGGGACCCTAGTCCATATTTATAAGGTATGAAGAGGCTGAACATCAAAAGGCTCAAAAAATCCTAAAGATTCTTATAACTGCAACCTTGGAAGTTGTGACCACAACATTGAAAGTACAACCGCAACATTCAGTACATGGCCGCAACCTTCTAAACCCTGCGATCATGTCCTTCCCCTTGTACTTCCTTGTGACCGTAAGGTTTAAACTATTCGACCGCAACCTTTGATACCTCTTTTGCACCCTTTTTGTGTCTCTTATATTTTATGATTTCTTTTCTATTATTTATTGCTTTCAAATAAGACATTCATGTTGTTAAGAATAAGGAATAAAATTTGCATAAGTTTGGACAGTAACGTAGGATTTGTATCATGTATTGTACAATCAAGACAGTTCAAGCAGTAAAGACAAGAGTCATGCAAGCACAATCATAAAAACAAAAAGGTAAAAGGCTCGAAGGCCCAAGTGTAACTGAAAGTGTAGTAGGGGCACTTTAGCCCATGTTCAAATAAAACTGAGGCACGCAGGCTCGAAAGAACCAAATGTATCATAAGGTATCATCATAATGTATCAGAATGTATCAGAAAGAGTGTGGAATAAATCAGTACGGATATAAAGAGGAAGGAAGGATCACTCTCTCTTACTATCACTAGCGAACTCGACAGGTAAAAAGGCCAACATCTGAAGGGTCAGACGAGCTAATAGCTCGTCTAAATCATTATCGTCATCATCATTGCTGTTGGAGGAAGAGACTACCCTAAAGTGACTCTGAGCCAATGAGGATCCTCCGGAACGAGCCTAGAAAGAAGTTGTACGGGTGGCACGGTCCCGACCTCGAACTAAAGCACGCGGCTATAAAAAAAAATTAAGGGCAAAGATAGAGAAAAGAATGTGGAAAAGAAAGAGACAGACAGTAAGAGGAAGCTAGGAGATACTCACAATCTCGACGATTGAGGAAGCAAAGACGACCCCGGCTACACAGAAAGCGACATCCTGCTGGCGGATCAAGGTCCTCATGCCACTCATCAGAAGCATGTGATGATCCAACCAGGCCTGGTCCACCTGCCAAGAGGAAGTAAGAATTGAGCGACTTAAAACAAAGAA
Source organism: Heliamphora pulchella (assembly GCA_032270985.1). Lineage (NCBI taxonomy): Eukaryota > Viridiplantae > Streptophyta > Magnoliopsida > Ericales > Sarraceniaceae > Heliamphora > Heliamphora pulchella. The sequence goes on along the minus strand of JAULJZ010166141.1, from coordinate 7,752 downwards.
GGGTCAAAGAAGAAAGCTATGAAAAGGAGACAAACTTGGCCAAGATTTGCTCTGAACTCCAGAGCTGGAGGAACTGGAATAGGAATATCAAAGGGATATCTTGTAATAAAAACCGTGATGGCCCACAATACTTCCGCAGCTGCCCCTGCCCCATCTCTAGCTCTTGCCCCCGCAGTTCGTGCTCCTGCACCAATAACCCTAGCTCCTGCTCCAACTTCTGCCGCTGGCACATCTGCTAGTGCTGCTCCTTGTCGCCTCCTATCTCGACTAGCTGGGGGTTCCCTTACAGCCACTGAACGAGGACCCATAGGTCCCATTAAGTGCCCTCTCGCCCACGTAGCATAATCCCTAGCCAGCTGCAGAAGAGTAGATGCTGAAACTTTGACTACCTCCAACATAATGTCGAGACTTCTCATAATGTTTGTCTGGCGTATGAAATCTAGAGGAGGTACAGGAATCCTGAAGTGATCTAAACCAAGGGACTGTTGGATGACTCGCTCTCCCAGATACCACTCCCGATAGAACGGACTCTCAAGAAGAACCCGTAGCTCAGAAGTAGTATGGTTGCCCATCAGATCTGTGCTGGTGCTTTCCTCTATCGCCTGCCAAACATTCTAACGAACTTGTAGTGGAAAGAAGGTATCCAGTTAGGGAATAGGGGCAAAAATTGAGTCAAATCAGTGGACAGGCAGAGAACAATGGATAGTGAACAGAACAACAAATAGTGTACATAGTGAGAACAGTGTGATCAACGAAAGCAGTAAATATTAATCATAATAAAGCAGTGGTGAACAATAAATAGTATGAACAGTGGGAACAGAGCAGAGAACAGGAGGTAGAAGTTGCACCTAGTCGGGGGTCAATCGGTCCAAAGACTTGCCAAATCAATCCAAACTCTTCCCTCCATGCTTTCTCCCCTTTAATCCCCGGGCCCACCAAGCAGCGCATGGGATCACCAAAGGATCATCGTATGAGTTTACCGGGACTTGCATCCTGAGGAACTCGTAGCTCCGCAACTGCAAAAGAAGAAGTCAGCAGAAGAACAGATGACAGATATATAAATGATTAAAGATACAGAAGATACAGAGATAAGAATCTACCTCCCAAATTCTCTAGTGCCCCACCACTCCTAGCTCCTGCAGGATCCACGTCACTGTTCACATAAAGCCATAGAGGGTAGCAAGAGCAGCACCTCCCCAGTCGTATGAGGCAATCCGATTCAGATGGAAAAGGGCTCCCAGATAATGGAGATGAACGGTATTCTCCTTGTTTGCGAACAAAGAGATATCGGACATATACAATAGAAAAGCTCGGGTAACCCACTCGTAATGGCAAGGCTCTGTGCAGTGGAAGTGAAAAAAATGAGAATAAAATCAAGTATACCTGACACGCCCCTTGTCCGTCTAGGTTGGAACGGTGCCAAGGAAATATGTCAGGGCCTCTGAAGATCGTGGGATGTCGGTAATGAATGGGATGGGATCGCTGCAAACCCAGATGCCGGTGATCATGGCAAAGTTTAAAGGTGTCAGAGTAGCCTCGAAGGTCGTAAAGTGGAATGTGTTAGTGGTCTCCCACCACCTCTTGACCAGTGTCGTCGTCTGCATCCTGTCGTTGTTGGTCTCACCTAGCAACGGAATAAACCTGGCAAAACCAGAGCCGTCAATGATGGTGCGGCTCAGAGGGTGAAGGGCCCCATACCACTTCAATTCCTCCCCAGAGCCACCGAAACTGTGGATAGGTCGACCAACATGTAGAACCAAAAAGAAGGGGATCAGATCATATAATAAAACTAGTCAAATCAATCGGAATGCAAAAAGAATGAAGGAAGAGAAAAAGCAAAACCCTAGTCATATGCGAAGCGTTGTGATTTTTTCCAATGAAAATAGTTTTAAAGTTTTGACTCAACTTTTTAATTATTTTTATTCCGTATTCGTCCTGAATTTTTAGGTCTTTACTTGATCTATTAATTTATGATTTTTCTCCGATAAAAATAGTTTTGAGGTCATGACTCGACTTTTTAATTATTTTTATCCTGTGCTCGTCCAAATTTTTAAGTCTTGACTCGACCTATTAATTTGTGGTTTTCTCCGATGAAAATAGTTTTAAAGCCTTGACTCGACGTTTTAATTATTTTTATCCCGTGCTCGTCCAAATTTCTAGGTCTTGACTCGACCTATTAAATTGTGATTTTTCTCCGATGAAAATAGTTTTATAGTCTTGACTCGACTTTTTAATTATTTTTATCCCGTACTTGTCCAAATTTTTAGGTCTTGACTCGGCCTATTAAATTGTGATTTTCTCCTGATAAAATTAATTTTAAAATCTTGACTCGACTTGTTAATTATTTTTATCCCATTTTCGTTCCAAATTTTTAGGTCTCAACTCGACCTATTAATTTGTAGTTTTCTCTCGATAAATTTAATTTTAAAGTCGACTTGTCTTTTTAGTTATTTTTATTCTGTTATAGGCCTGAATTTTTAGGTCTTAATTTCACCTATTAATTTGTGATTTTCTCATGATAAATTTAATTTTAAAATCTTAACTCGACTTTTTAATTATTTTTTAATTATTTTTATCTCGTTCTCAGTATAAATTTTTAGGTTTTGACTCGACCTATTAATTTATGTGGTTTTCTCCCAATAAAATTAATTTTAAAGCCTTGACTTGACTTTTTAATTATTTTTATTCCGTGTTCATCCCGAATTGTTAAGTTTTGACTCTACCTATGAATTTATGGATTTCCCTCGATAAATTTAATTTTAAAATCTTGACTCGACTTTTTAGTTATTTTTTATCCCGTTCTTGTCAAAAATTTTAGGTTTTTAGTCGACCTATTAATTTGTGATTTTCTCCAGATGCAAATAATTTTAAAATTTTAAAATTTTAACTCAACTTTTTAATTATTTTTATTCCGTGTTCCTCCTGAATTGTTAGGTCTTTGACTCAACCTATTAATTTGTATGATTTTTTCCAGATAAATTTAATTTTAAAGTATTGACTCAATTTTTTAATTATTTTTATCTTCTTCTCGTCTCAAATTTTTGGATCTTGACTCAACCTATTGATTTGTGTTGCTCTCCGTTTAAGATAATTTCTGGGATCTTGGCTCGATTCTTTTGATTATTTTAATCCCCAGCCGAGTTCTTAGATCTTGGCTCAATCTTTGAATTATTGCTCGTTTGTGCCCCCTTTAGATCTTGACCCGACCTTTAGGATATTCTACATCATGTTAGTATCATGCTTTACATCTTGCATCACTTGCATTTGCCTTGGAACTACGTTTTGGTCAAATCCCTAGCAAAAGGGTACGTAAGTAGCTCGACAGAAGTTCAAGTACGACTGCCATCATATGAATGCTTGTGTGTTTTGGAGCCCAAGATTGGTAGCTTGGTCAAATGGATGCTGTCTCTGGGTCATTGACATAACTCGCATCACGCGTTGCTACACAAGTTGTGCAAAGAGGGGCAACTGTAGACACCCTGATTTGACCCCGCCAAATTTTAGTCTTATTTGGGTGTGTCCAATGATGAAAATTGAGTGGAAAGATGTCTCTGAACGATCGTTGGGAAGCAATCCAAATCCAGTGCTCTGTGAAATCAAACTGCAAGATCACAACTCTTGAATCTTGAGGTTGCAACATTCAAACCATGTGACCTGGTTATTTACTGGCCCGAGTAATTACACCCGCAACCTTTGAACCTTGTGACCTTTATGTTGATTGTTGCGACCGCAATGTGAATCTCTTGAAAATCCTAAAATTTGTTACGGTCACAACCTTGATCGTCACGGTTGTAACCTTTGAAGGTGGCGGCCACAACCTTTTTAAGCCCAATCTAAGCTTTGAACATGGTAGCACCTCATTGCTTGGCATATTCTATATAAACATACCTTTGGTATAATTTTTTAGGACACTTTAGATGACGACGATAGGCTGCTGCTTATTCTTTAGTTTTGCTATCACTATGTTTAATTACCTCATACATGTATTGTTGTCAATTTTGAGTTGTTGAATTGAGGGCATGCTTAATTTTGTTAACTTTTATTATAGTTCGGTTCAAATAGTCTCAATTGTATTCTATTTATACTGCACACTAGCACCCAAACACACTGTCCATTAAAATTCAGTAAAAAAGTGCTCAAATTCTTAGCGGTCACAACTTCCATAGTCGTAGTTGCGACAAATACGCACTGACATGATTGCGGGTGTAATTCTGATTCTCACGACCACAATCTTTTGGCCTTCAGTTCTTGCGACCACAACATATATATGTTACGGCCGCAACCTTTGTTATATTTTTAGTAACTTAATTATGTTCTAGTAGCTTAATTATGTCTTTACAGTGTTTTGTCTTGCTATGATCGAGGCATCCAGCATGCAATTTGTAGTATAGATCATCATGTTTAAAGTTTAGAAATCCTTAGGTTTATTTTTCTTTTGTTTAAACCCATGTTATGCTAGTGTTAATCATAGTTCAATTTTGGCGTCGTTAGGATATGTTAGTTTATTTAAGGACTTCATTCTGTGTATGTTGCATGCGAATTGCGCCATGTATCATTTAGTTAGACTTTGCATACTTAGGACTTAGGATTTCTTTTTATGCTTTTGTTTGGTGTTCTATATACCTATGCTGTGTTATTTTTACTATTTAATTTTGGATGTTCTCTCTCTATCTCTATTTTTTGTATTTGCATGCATTTAAAAAATATAATTAAAGAACCAATAATTATTAGTAGAGATCAACCTCACAGTTGGGCGAACGGGGTGCCTAACACCTTTTTCGATTTGTACCTTAGCCCACAAATCCTTATTTTCTCTAGTTAAACATTTTAAAGCTTAGTGGCACATTTTTATTTTTATTGATTTTTCTCAAAAACTAGGTCGCGACTCCATTTTTTACAAAAGGGTTTTAAAATCTTTTGGTTTTCAAGGTGTTACAAAATTTTCAAAATAACTCTTAAATTCTCTATTTTTGAACCAAACCTAAAATCCCGGTGCTATAACACCAAGGGATGGATTGTGAATCCGGGTTAGAGTTTAAGATTTGCTAGGAGAGTATTTGTACTAGAATTGTGCCGCGATGATGTGTTACGTGATTTCCACCATTCTTGTCTTGTAATGCATCTAGGAGGCACCAAGATGTATTGTAATCTTTATCGTTAGTTCTGGTGGAAGAGAATAAAGAGAGAGGTGGTTTTGTTTGTTTCTCGATGCCTTACTTGTCAACAAGTGAAGGCAAAACATCAAAAGCCTGCAGGATTGTTACAGCCATTGCCAATCTCGAAATGGAAGTGGGAGAACATCACGATAGATTTTATGTCTTGACTTCCGAGATTGCCTAAAGGGCATGATGCTGTTTGGGTTATGGTTGATAGACTGACAAAGTCTACGCACTTTCTTCCCATTTGTGTGAAGGACTCCGTGGACAAGCTGAGTAGGTTGTATGTCAGTGAGATTATTCGGTTACACGAAGTACCAGTATCTATTATTTTCGACCGAGACTTGCGTTTTATATCCCGCATTTGGTAGAGTCTTAAGGTAGGTTTGGAGAGGAATTTGCTTTTCAGTACTGCTTTTCATCCTTAGACGGACGGTCAATCTAAGCGTACTATACAGATTTTGGAGAACATACTGAGAGCTTGTGTGCTCAATTTTTGAGGATCTTGGGAGGATCATTTTCCTTTGGATGAGTTTGCATATAATAATAGCTATTAGTCTTGCATTGAGATGGTGCCTTTCGAGGCTTTGTATGGCAGGCCGTGTAGATCGCTGGTGTGTTGGGCAGATGTAGGGGAAGTTACAGTTTTGGGACCCGACTTAGTACAAAAAATGACAAAGAAGATCACTATGATTTGTCAACGCTTGGTTACGGCCTAGAGTCATAGAAGAATTACACCGATTAGAGGAGGAGACATTTAGAGTTTGGGGTGGGGAACCACGCGTTTTTGAAGATTTTTGCTACACCGAGGTTTGATGAGGTTTGGCCATAGCGAAAAGTTATCGCCGCATTTTATTGGACCGTTTGAAATCCTAAAAAGGATTGGGGAGGTGACATACCGTCTGGCTTTGCCTCTTCTGTTTTCGTCTGTGCACAACGTGTTAAATGTTTCCATGCTACAGAAATACGAACCTGACCCGTCACATATCTTGGATTAGGCTGAGTTGCGGGTGGATGAGAAAGTCTCTTTTGAGGAACGACCTGTGAGGGCTTTAGATACGAAGGAGCAAGTGTTAAAATGGAGGACTATTGCATATGTTAAGGTTCTGTGGCTTCATCACGGTGTTAAGGAAGCTACGTGGGAGCTTCAGTCCGAATCCGTGCTAGGTATCAAGAGTTATTTTCTTCTTGACCTCATGACGAATTTTGGGAGCAAAATTCCTTAAAAGGGGTAGAGTTGTGAGACCCAGTTCATTTAGTTTTGTTATAAATATATGTAACGTGTTAGTTATCATTTTAATCGTAATATAAAAGTATATTTCTATATGTTTTATCCACAAGTTGGTTGGGAATGCATGTCCATTTCAATTCCGGTCCTGCTTGGGCATTTGGTAGAAAAGTTACAAAATTTTCTGGGCAGGACTGGTTGATCGGTCTTTAGACGGCTTGAGCAGTTTGTCTGCGTGGGGTGCTTAAATGCCAGCTCATAGCATGGGTTCGCGCACTGAAGCTTCGCTTACAAGCTTCTTTCTCTTTCTCTTGAGAATCCAGCTAAACCCTCTGCCTTCTCTCTAGCTTTTAGCATAGTTCGGGCTCAGTTCTTAGCATTGGGATAGTCGAATCTTGTTATACGCGTTGTAGGCTTCGCGTTCATCTAAACAGAATCTCATTTTGGAGACTTCGATTTCTCACCAGTGTTTAAAGCGTTGAGTTTTTAACACTTTGTGGTAAGTTTCTAGACTATCTTGCTTTAAAAAGGTGCTACATGTGAATTATACGCATTTTTACCATTTTAAAATCATATAAATGTTTAATTTTGTGTTTAAACCATGTTTAGTTGGATAAAAAGTATGTTATGCATTTTTGTGGTTTATTAAAAAGTTTGTGGACGTGTGTGTCCCTTGTTTTCAAAGGGAGGAGTTTTGAAAACTGAAGGAATTCATGTGTATGTTGCAAAAACGTAGTTTTGGAGGTTAGAAACAAACCCTTGTGGTTGAGCCTTATTTTTAACGTGGGTTGATCTCTATGGTTAGATGGACAACATTGCTGTGTGTTTTGATGGTTGTACACGGCTGGATGCGTACGAACGTTTGGTAAATTCCTGTTGTCACCTCTATGAAGACATGCATTATTGGAGGCGGATATTGATCTTGCGGTGAAAACCTGTAAAGAAATGCATTATTGGGGGTAGATAGTGGTCCTACAGTAAAAGTCCATAGAGAATTGCAACATATCAACCATTATGGGTTTTGAAAACCTAGCTGGAAAATAACGTGATGTTTATGTTTATTAAACTGTTAGACATTATGGGATTATATGAAAACTTGTGATTTTTAAGGATGAAAAACCGTTTTGAGACTTATATAGTTGACTTGTCTATATAATTCGTGATTGCATGTTATGCATTTAATTTATACTAGTCTATTTCTATTGGGTTTCGGCTCACGTTGTTGGATTTTGAAAACTTTTAGGTGAATTCGACCGCGTGAATTGATCTAAAGGAGCCCCAAAGGTGGCAAAAGACTAAATTTCTTAGTTTTTTTACTATTGTTGGATCATGTATATGATATTCCACGCTTTGGACTTAAAGCATATA
>JAULJZ010166130.1:0-25449 GCA_032270985.1 Heliamphora pulchella | reverse complement strand
CTCTCTCTTTATATATATATATATATATATATATATATATATACACACACACCAAAATAGGTTTATTTCACTTGCAACGCATATTCATTGTCTTTGTCAAGTCAATGAATCAATGAATACATACAAAAAAAACTGAATCAATGAATCGATATCCTAATACTTCAATTTTAGAAAGTTTATTAGAAACGAAACGGCGTAGCAAGACAACATTGTATTGAAAGAAAAACAAAAAGAAAACTAAGTATTGCCAACAAAAATAAAGAAAGGATAAATCCAAAACAAATCCATCCATGAATATGAAGAACACAAATGTATAGTAGTGGGTTATTTCGAAGATGATGGCGGCGGTGCAATGTGGTGGTTGTGGCGGCAGCGTAGCGACGACGACGGTGTGGCGGGGCTATGGTAGCTGTGGCGGAGACTACGTTGCAACAGTGGTGGTGATGGTTGTGGGCGACAGTGGTGAAATCCTTATGAGGGAGAGAGTGAGGACAAACAAAGAAAATCACAAAAAAATTAAAAATAAATTGAATAAAGAAATTGATGGGGAAAAACATACCTTAAGCCAAGACGAGATATAGAGAAGTAGAGAGACGGGAGAGATCGAGAGAGAAAAGAAGGGTTTAAAATATGTTTGAGTGAGAGAGAAGAAGAGTTCTGCGAGAAGAACTTATGGGAGGGAAGGGTTTTCAGACTTCGATTTTTAAAAAATAGGTAATGAATCAATGTTATATATGTGTATGGTAAAAACAATTTTTTTAATGAAAACGTGTTTAGTAAACACGCTTTATGTGTTAAGCTTAAAAGCGTGCTTACTAAACACGCTTTATGTATAAAAGTATAAAAGCGTGCTTGACAAACACGTTTTATGTACTAGGACAGTAAGCGCGTTTTAAGTTTAAATATTATTTTTTCGAAACTAAAGCATTTGTCAAAAATATTTATACATAAAGCGTGTTTACTAAGCACGCTTTTACGTAGAATGAGAATTAAGTTTTAAAATCTCTAATCCATTAATTAAGTTAAAAAAACAAATTTATTTTGGTAAAAGAGCCATTTTACCCTAATAAACTCTTTTTCGAACTTAATAAATGAAATAGAGAATTTAAAACTTTATTTTCATACTACGTGAAAGCATGTTTGATAAACACGCTTTATGTATAAAATGTTTTTGCAGAAGTAGTTTTTTTTTTGAGATGGTTGGATAATGTAAAGCATGATTAGTAAAAGCATTTTAGTTTAAATTAAAAATTCTACTAAAAACGTGTTTACATAACATGTTTTGTAGGTTTTGATTAGAAAACGGGTTTAGTAACAACGTTTTATAGTTTTCTAAGGAAAACGTGATTGCTAAAGGCACTTTTAGTTTAAATTATATATTTTACTGAAAACGGTTTTATGAAAAATATTTTCTTATAAAAAAACGTTGTTAGCAAGCATGGTTTTAATTTAACACTAAAACCGATAGTGTTTTAATTAATGAGGCGTGTTTACTAAGCATGCTTTTAACGTTCTATTAGTTCAACGTCTTCTTCTTCTTCTCTTCATTTTCAGGGCCAAGTATTCTCTCTCTCTCTTTCTGTGCTCTCTCTCTCTCGCTCTCATATTCGATTAAGGTATGCTCCCTACTCTAGGTTATCAATTTCCGTCGATTAATGCTACAAAACTAGTAAGATTTTAAATAATGTACCTTTGTTTTTAGTGTTTGGTTTGGTTTCAAGTTATGGGTGAGGGTTGAGGGTTTTGGGCGGAGATATTGGCATCATTTGTGTATTCTATTTAGCTCCATTTGCATGCCATTTCTAATTGTTGATTATTATTATATTTTCGGTTTATTATATTTTTTGTATTCTAATTGTTCAAAACTAATTTGCAGAATGAATAAGTGTGCATTTTGTTTGTTTTGATCAAGGATTCTATAAACTTTTTTAATCCCTACTGTTGAATCCACTATTAGGAAAATAATAATAGATAACAATCTGTTTTTAATAAAACAATATGTGGATTAAGCAGAAACTGGATAATAAAACAGTGACAGAAAAAGATCATAGAAGAACAATGTTTGAACAGAAACAAAAAATAGAATCTGTAAATACCAAAAATGAAGAACCTGATGCAGTAAACGATTGATCGAGACTCGTGTTTGACATGATTTTCTTAAGACGAAATTGTCCTTACTACAGTGCTTCGAGTTGACAGCAAATGCCTCATAGGATACAACGATTGACAAAAAGCAGCATAGCAATCTAATTCTTCGGCGAACCGAAACAGTGTTTGAAGCTCTCTCTTTTGAATGACAGAAATGGAGATTTAATTCATTAAACAGAAGCACTAAAGGAGGAAAGGGATTTGGAATTCAGTATATATATTTTTTTCGGGCAGAGAAGCAGCCTTTAAATAGGCTTGGAAAGTGGTTGTTCGGATTGACCGAACATGCACAAACCCAGTCCGGTCTGGCAGTTAGACCGCCCAACAGACGCGATCCGAAAATTGAATCCAACGGTCAGTTTCTGACTCCAACGGTCAGAAACGATAACGGTAACGAAAACAGTAACTTTAATTCTAAAATAATTAAATATTTAAATTAATCAAAATTTAAAATTTTAAATAAATAATTTTTTTGCAAGAAGATAAGGGTTGATCCAGCCCGACCCGCGACCCACGACCCACGACCTCGAGCCCGAGCCCAAGCCTGGCCCAACTCGACACGGACGATCGGCTGGACGGGCAGGTGGCAACAGCAGCGCGCACATGCGCGCGTGTGGGGTTTGGGTCGAACCCACCGTTGGGTAGGTCATTCCCCATCCACAAAACTGGGTACCTCTATAGGGCACACCCCTTAACCCACACTTGGCTTATATAAGCTACTTAACAACCCTTCTCCCAACCAGTGTGGGATAGAGCATAAGTTATTCATTTTTGCCAATTTCAATGGCACATTTTTTGAGTCAATTTTATCAGGGTCGTATTCTAAAAACTATGAATTTTGTTGATTTTAGTATTTAATTTTATTTTTAATAAAATTATTTTTTTATTTTATTAGAATCTTAATGAGTAATGTATGTAATATCATTTATTTAATGTTATGCATGGATGTCCTTTATTCTGTACAGTATTTAATCTGGTGTGGAGTACGACTTACACACAGAAGACCAGATTATAGGTTATTGCAGAATATAAGTTTTAGTCCACAGTTTATATAGAATTGGACAAACCATTGGTACGACTGTAGTACAGAGTTTTAGTAGGCATTTCTTTGTAATGGGAAATAGATAATAGCGTCGTCTATTATTCCGACTCCCTGTGTTTGTACACTTTGTGTGTATTGAACTGGACTACGTTGAAGTAATTAATTTTATACTGATTATATAAATTAATTCACACTCCAAAATTATTATGAATGCTTATACTCTTAATCCCGAAATAATTATTATTTGCGTATATTTAATATTCGTTGTTTTGATTCATTAGAGGGTGCGATATTTTATGGATCAATAGTCTTGGTGAGTTAGATAGCGGTATTAATTATATGATGAATATTAATTATTGACAGAATTCACGTGCCGATTATTCAGAATTGACGATACCCCATTAAAGAAACTTATAAGTTTTGACTGGACCAAACTCTGCAGATGGATTTAATTATCTGGCCGTCAAATAAGTTAAGCGAAAGAACTTAAGGAATTTTAACGATACTGATTAAATTAAATTGTCAGTAATTAAATTTAATTTGCGGGTATCGAAAATCTTAACGTGGGGAGATGGGCTATGCATTTAATAACAGGAGCACGAATAATCAGTTTTGAGAATGTGGCTGGGAGTGCAGTTACGATTCTCTAGTGGTATGAATTGTAATTTATGTTTTTATGAAATTGTCTCAGCAGCAGGTAAGTTTTCATAATTACATTAGAAGTCCAAGTCATATTTACTCCACAGGTCCTTGCTGTAACCCTATATATATGCGGTTATGCTAAACCTTAACCATAAGTCATCTTTCAAGACTAGGGTCTCTATGTAAACCTAAAGTTGATTAGTTTAGCAGGTTCTAATTCACGAAAGATTGTAACCCACCGTACGCTCGTAATACGCATCGAGAATACAATAGAAGGCTTGATCGGGGCTTCAACTCGAAGGAATTACATTCGTGGATGTTGCAGTAATCGAAATCATTCTACCAAATTTTGAAAGGTATAATTCCAAATCTGATTTTTGGAGTATGAGTTTTATTTTGATCGTTCGATATCAAAAAAATCTTAACTAGAGCCTGTTTTGGCGATTGCCCGTCTAGTATTTTTTTATCGAAAAAATCGTATTCAAATCAATAATCTTGGCAATTTGCTCCCAATAAATTTCTTATTCACCTGTTAACAGTTTTGAACACCACAAAATCTATGATTAAACTACTTATGGAGAGGAACATATTAAGATTTTGAATCATCAAAAAAGATTAAACCAATCCATAGATATTTGGCTTTAAAGTTAGTTAAAATCATATTCAAAAAAGGTTCAAAACCCACTTATTTTCCAACATCCATATCACCTAGTTCATGATTGTTTCCATTGCACACAGTTGCTAGCTGGGCACTTCATCGAAATCAGAGGAGGAAACTGAATGTTAGCAAACATGCTTCCAACTGTTCTTATACATTGAGTTGCATTAATTATTGTGACACCAAACCAATTGGTTAAATAATGAAACTTTCGGATAGAGTATTTTAGAAAAGATTAATTCATGAGATAGTAGTTTTTGAAAATCAAATCGTGGGTAGTTGCCTTAGGAGCCTAGAGGTTTAGAATTAAGTAGGAATCATGACTATATAAGCTATTTTGATATTAACATTCAATTTTTAAAAAAAAACATCAAGTGCAATTTTGGCAAAAAATAAAAGTAGAAATGAGGGCAAAGTAGACTTAAAGAACAAGGAATAATTACGAGTTTCATTTTCCAATATCTTGGGTCAATTCTGAGTAAGAGACGATTGAGGAAGATGTTCACCATAGAGTCAAAACAGGATGGATGAAGTGGAAAAAGACTTTAGGATTCTTGCTAGATCTAAAAAAAAGTTCTGTTGTAACAGCTATAAGTTGTATGGTATAGAATGGTGGGAAGTATAGCAACTGTTAGGAAAAATGATTCATGCAGTGTTTGATAGCGCACTTCAACAATTAAAGCTGAATGTATAAAATAAAAATAAAAGTTTAAGAAGTTTTAAGTAGCAAATCTTTTACTTGATTCCGAATGAATTTGTATTTGCTAATGTATCAACGCCACTCCCACCTCCATCCCAAGCCCCCCACTAAGTGGTCACGCCACAATCACCACCAACTCATCCCCACCCTTGCCCCTGCCATGCCACCTTGACCACAACCATAACATTTCCACCTCTTCTATAATCTCCACCATCACTATAGTCACCACCATCATTCCATTTCCCCCACAACTCCATTATAGCCATCACTATACTCCACCCCAACACTGCCCACCACTACCATATCACCACCACCACTAAGGTAGTGACTTAAAATGGGCCGATTAGAGGCGCCTCCCGTCTCTAAGTTTTGAAAAAGAATCTCATTATTATCGTAATATTATTGCCAAAAATTTTCAAATTATATAGATCCACTGCCCAAAATTTTTTTAAAAAACTTAATAACTGCCCCATAAAACATTTTGAAAACTATTTGCCACTGTGGCACTAGAATTTGGGGTTTTTGAGTTATAAAATAAAAGATTTCAAGAAATGATTAGAAAATATTTTAACACCTTGAAAATTAAATTTTGAAAATTCCTTTTTGTTGAAAATGGAGTCGCCACTTGGTTTTTGAAAAAAACCAAGAAAAATAAAAACAGGCTTCTGATTTTTAAAACGTTAACCAAAAAAAAATAGTTCGGGGGCTAAGATACGAATCGGGGAAGGTGTTAGGCACCCTGTTCGCCCAACTGTGAGGTTGGCCTCTAATCATCATTGGTTCTTAATTAGATTTCTCAAATGCATGCAAATACAAAAAATGAAGACGAATGAAGAATATCCAAAATCAAATAAGAAAAATACATAGCATATGTATATAGAATGTCAAAACAAAACAAATAAGAAAAGAAAATCTTTAATCCTACAGCATGCAATTTCTAACTAAATGATACATGGAGCAAATTTATATGGCATGATTCAAAAATATGCTAAAAATTACTAAAATCAAACTTTACTAAAAATAAACATGAATATGCTAACAATATCATTAAATAATTAAGATAATCTAAACTATTTTAAACATGATTTTAAATGAATTTTAAACAAAGCATACTTTAAAATTATCATACTAAACATGCATATTATCAAATAATCTTCAGCTACACTCACATTAAAATACTCAAACTAAATGGTAACTATCAAGTTAGTTATTAACTAAACAAAACGAAAAAATAAAAGAGATACCATTGAAAGGAAAATTAGACAAACATTAAAAGATTTGGTAAATTTTGATGTTAAATAAAATAAAAGAAATAAAAGAAATACCATGAAAGTAAAATTAAACTAACACCGAAAGGTTTTATGAATTTTAACGTGAAACAAAATAAAAGAAATAAAAAAAATACTATAAAAGTAAAATTAAACTAACACCAAAAGATTTTATGAATTTTAATGTTAAACAAAATAAAAGAAAAGGAAACTAAAAGAATACTATTAAAGAAAAATTAAACTAACATTAAAAGATTTGATGTATAAAAAAAGAAAAACAAAAAGAATACTATTAAAGAAAAATTAACCTAATATTATAAGATTTTAGGCATAAAAGAAAAGAAAAACAAAAAGAATACTATTAAAGGAAAATTAAACTAGTATTAAAAAAAACAAATGAAAATAACGATTATTACATAGTAATATAACAACATTTTAACTAAGAAATATAAAATATGGGTATAATATTGATAATTACAACTATTCGCATGCAAGTGCATTGATTATGACAATAACGACACCGTTAGTCGTAATTGTCAATTATGTTAGCACTATTTTAATAAAATTTCAAAAATGACCAAAATGCAAGTGTGCAATATGGGTAGAGTAAACAAACTAAGAAGTAATTTATAACATAAATTTAACTAAACTTAATTAATCTAAACATGCTTATCACAATTAACTAGATGCGCATGATTAAATCAAACAAAATGAGATAACTGAATCAACTACGTAAACAACATGAGGAGTAAGGTATACAGGATAAAAAAGTTAAAACTAACCCAATCACTCCAAGAAATAGAAAATGGAGATAAAAAGACTGGGGATTCAAATAAAATATCTCGATCGCAAGTGAATCCTCAAGTCGGGGAATGGTGATCGGTAGTCCAATTCTCAAGCAATGATCCAATCCAAGTGTAGGTGAGTCAAGATCAAGCAGAGTTTCAATATTGGTGGTCAGTCTCTCGATACTTCGGTAAGGTGTCGGCGTCAAGGCCTATAATCTCTTGGTACTTCAACAGAGTATCTCTCACTCTAAATTCTGTCCTGAAAAACGTACCAAGGGTATTATATTTATAGAATTCATCGACCAATGAGATGCTGGCACATTTTGGGACATGTCATGGTTTTTCAAGATGGCAGTTGCCACATCATGAGTTGGCAGTTGCTACTTCAGGAGAGTTTTCACAAGTTTCTTATGGCGGTGGCCACTATGCAAGGTGGCTGCCCCATGGTTCAAGTTAGCGGTTGCCACAATGCAAGGTGGCGGTTGCCACAATGCAAGGTGGTGGCCCATGTTGGAGTTGGTAGTCGCCACAATACAAGGTGGCGATCGTCACAATGCAAGGTGGTGGCTCTAGGTTCAAGTTGGTGGCTAAAGGTTTAGACATTGTGGGTTCATTGATTCAAAGATTTGGCTTGGCTTGGATACTGAGCTTAGATCATTCCTCGAGGATCATACTGAAGCACCAATCCACTTGTTTTCATTATCGGATTCACCCGGATCAACCAAGTTGGCGAGGTCAAATTGAGATGTCTACAGTTGTCCCTCTTTGATATAACTTGCATAGCAACATATGATGCAAGTTATATCAAAGATCCAGAGATAACATCCATTTAACCGAGCCGTCAATCTTAGGCCACAAACACACAAGTATGCATATGTTATTGGTCGTACTCAATTTTTCATCGAGCTATCTACGTACCCCTTTGCTAGGGATTAGACCAAAATGTAGTTTCTAGGGCGAATGCACAGATGCAAGATACCAAACATGATGCAGATGCTAACATGATGCAAGCACTGATATGATCAAACAATTCCTAAAGATCGAGTCAAGATCTAAATGGAGCACAAACCACGAATCAAATAAGTCAAAGATCAAGTCAAGATCTAAGAACTCGGCTGGGGATAAAATAATTAAAAGGATCGAGTTAAGATCTTAGAAATTATCTTAACCGGGAAAGCAACAACGAATTAATCGATTGAGTCAAGACTTAAAAACTCGAAACGATAACGGGATAAGGATAACTAAAAAGTCGAGTCAAGACTTTAAAATCATTCTCATCGGAGAGAACCACAAATTAATAGGTCGAGTCAAGACCTAAAAATTCGGGGCGAAGGCAGAATAAAAATAATTAATAATCTAGTCAAGGCCTAAAACTATCTTCATTAGAAGGATAATCACAAATTAATAGGTCGAATCAAAACCTAAAAATTCAGGATAAAGCACGGAATAATAATAATTAAAAGCCGAGTTAAGGCTTAAAACTATTTTCATCGGAAGGATAACCACGAATTAATAGGTCGGGTCAAGATTTAAAAACTCAGAACGAAAACGGGATAAAAATGATTAAAAAGTCGAGTCAAGACTTTAAAATTAAATTTATCGGGAGAAAACACCGTAAATTAATAAGTCGAGTCAAGACCTAAAAACTCAGGATGAACACGGGATAAAAATAGTTAAAAAGTCGAGTCAAGACATTAAAATTATTTTGAACTCCCCAAAACAGGCAAACAAACATATCATAGGGCCATTAAAAACACATAAGAAACAATCATGACATAGGTGCCTGGGGAGCAGGGATTGGGAAACCTAAGACGCCTTCTGGACTTAGGGTGCCTGAGGAGTAGGGCTTGAAGAAAAAAAAACCTAAGATGCCTTCTGGACTTAGGGTGCCTGAGGAGCAAGGCTTGAGAAACCTAAGACGCTTTCTGAACTTAGGGTGCCTAAGGAGTAGGGCTGAGGAACAGGGCTTGAGAAACCTAAGACATCTTCTGAACTTAGGGTGCCTGAGGAGTAGGACTTGAGAAACCTAAGACGCATTCTAAACTTAGGGTGTCTGAGGAGCAAGACTTGAAACATAGGATGCCTAGCGCACTAGGGCTTGGGAAACCTAAGACGTCTTTTGGACTTAAGGTGCCTAAGAAGCAGGGTTTGAGAAACCTAAAACGCCTTCTGAATTTAGGGTGCCTAGATCACTAGGGCTTGAAACATAGGATGCCTAGCGCACTAGGACTTGGGAAACCTAAGACGCCTTTTGGACTTAGGGTGCCTGAGGAGCAGGGCTTGAGAAACCTAAGATGCCTTCTGGATTTAGAGTGCCTAGATCACTATGGCTTAAAAGAACTAAAGAGTCGTTACTCACACACGAACCTAAGGTTGAAATATTTTTCTGGCGCACCAGAGCTTAGGGTTCCTAGTTTTCTAGGGCTTAAAAGAACCAAATAATCGTCACACACACATACAATCCTAGGGTTAAAAGGATCTGCGTGGCGCACCAGGGCTCAGGGTACCTAGCTCACTAGGACTTGAGAAACCTAAGACGCCTTCTAGACTTAGGGTTTGGAGGAAAACCTAAGACACCTTCTAGACTTAGGACATAGATGCCTTATGGATTAGGGTTTGGAGAGAACCTAAGACACTTTCTGGACTTAGGACCTAGGAACCTTATGGACTAGGGTTTGGAGAAAAACCTAAGACACCTTCTAGACTTAGGACCTAAACGCCTTATGGACTAGGGTTTGGAGAAAAATCTAAGACACCTTCTAGATTTAGGACCTAGACGCTAAGACACCTTCTGGATTTAGGACCTAGACGCTTTATGGAATAGGGTTTGGAAAAAACCTAAGACACTTTATGAACTTAAGACCTAGACGTCTTATAGACTAGGGTTTGGAGAAAAACCAAAGACACGTTCTAGACTTAGGATCTAAATGACTTATAGACTTGGGTTTGGAGAAAAACCTAAGATACCTTCTGGATTTAGGACCTAGACGCCTTATGGACTAGGGTTTAGAGAAAAATCTAAAACACCTTTTGGACTTAGGACCTAGACGTCTTATAGACTAGGGTTTGGAGAGAACCTAAGACACTTTCTAGACTTAGGACCTAGACGCCTTATGGACTAGGGTTTGGAGAAAAACCTAAGGCACCTTTTGGACTTAGGACCTAGACGCTTTATGGACTAGAGTTTAGAGAAAAATCTAAGATACTTTCTGGACTTAGGACTTAGACAACTCTTCGCATATGACTAGGATTTTAAAGAGGGTGCATAGCGCACTAAGGCTTGGATCAACAGGCTATTGTTGAGGACTGCTACACAGCTTTTGGGATCCACAAGCTCATGTTTTCCACTTTGACCTTAAAGAATTATGCCTCACTGTAGAGGAGTTCACCGTCATTCTTTATCTGGTCCCACGGGAGTTCATGACAATACCTTCTATGTTCGTCTCTGACTGGCCAAGAGGTTTCTTTCTTCATCCATGGGAATTTACTGGACACAGATTCTGCCCTACCGGTGCCCTTGGTGACTTTAGCTTTTAGTTGCGGCGCTTTTATGTTTTGTGCTTCTATCTGCTTGCCCGGTACCTTCTTATTTCCTATGACGGCCGGGTTAGCACTATTCTAGTGGACATTACTGAGCCAATAAGGGCAGAAAAGGACTCCGTGCCCCTAGTTTTGGCCTAGCCCCTGATGCTATCCATGCCCTTTGCCGGTTGTCCTTTGCTTCTCTAAGTAAAACTCAAATCTCTCCTTTTTTGCTCCTCTCCTTATGTCAATTTTTCTCGATTTTTACCGCTCTTCTCTCCTTTAGCTGATTTCTCTCGGATTTTACCGCTCTTCTCTCCTTTTTTCGCTATCTCTCTTTATTTTCCCACATATCTCTCCTTTTGCTAATTTCTCTCGATTTTTACATCTTTTCTCTCTTTTTAGATATGGCTGATAGAGAAGGTAAATCTTCTGTAGAAACTGGCTTTGGATGGGCACAATGCTACTGCCTTTGTTTATCCTCCTTTTTACTCGACATACACTACCGAGGCAGCTTGGGGGCAGTATCTTTCTTCGCTGACCGGAAGAGACATCACTTGGCAGTACTCTTGGTGGCGGATCCCTTTTATGACTTTGGCCACTATGGACCATCTAGATGTCTTGCTGATTGATTTGCAGCTGTCTACCATATACTATCCACACTGGATCATGAGGTAGTTTGGTCGAGATCAGATCATACTTCACACCGTACGGGGTCGTATGTATTCATCTTCCCTTTAAGCTCCATTTCTGGCGTGGTATCAAAAGGCTTAGCCATCTCGTTCATTGATGGAGATGCCGGAGAATGCCCGATACTGAGCTCCCCGACGAGTACAAGATGTGGCTGGTTCAGGAAAAAGAGAGTAGAAACAAAAAAAGAGGGAGAAGAACAAGTACCAAAGAGAAGGAAGATCTGAGAGATTTGTTTTGCTTTTAGGATTTTGTAGCTTTCTTCTTTTATTTAGAGTTTAGGACGTGCGTGCCCGCCCTTTATTTCCAAAACCTTGTGATCGCAGCTGAAATAATGAAAATTCCATGTTTATCTGAAAAAGGCTTCCAATTATTTAAAAATTTTCGATTCTTGCAATTAAACGACTTTATTATCAGAACTCAAAGATGAATTTTCATTGATCATTACTCGGATTCAAAGATGGCTAAAACAAAGAAGGTGGCCAGACTTCTTGAAAGAAGCTACCTATGTATCCCAAAAAGTGGAATCAGGTTATAACGTAGTTCGGGCTCGGTTTACTCTCGGGTATTAACACTCTCCTTTTATGATGCCCTAAGTTTGTTTATGGTCGCCTTTTCGGATTTTCGGCCTTGTGGGCTGCTCTAACTTTTATCTAGGTCGCCTTTTTGGTTTTCAACCCAGCGAGCTTTTCTATTTATTTTATTTTTCTCTTAAGGGTAGTACTTTTTGAGCTGGTCCAAGTTGATCGGAGTAGAAAACATGTTACCATCTAAATCCATGATGATTACAGCATCACTGGTCATAATAATCTTGATTAAATACGGCCCGACCCAATTTGGCTTGAACTTTTCCCTTGGATCAAAAATAGGAGCCTTGATTTCTTTAAGAACCAAGTCACATTCTCTCAGGTCGGGGGTCTTGACTTTTTTTTTGAACGCTTTGGCTATCCTCTTTTGATATTCTTGTATGTGGAATAGAGTTTGTAGTCTTCTTTCATCGAATAAAAGAAACTCTTCCATCTAATTCCTTTGTCATTCTTCCACGGGTTGTGCCGCGTCTTATACTTCTTAATCCTTTCAAAGAATTTTTGCAGCACTATGATATGGCCGTCTTGATCATTGGACTTAGCAATCATGTCGTCTACATACATCTCGACGTCATTATCTATCATATCATGCAACAAGGTAGTGGTAGCCCTTTGATAGATTGCCCCTTGCATCATGCGATAGCAGTAGGTGCCCCAAGGTGTAGTGAATGTCGCCTTTTCTCTGTCTCTAGGGTCCATTAAGATCTGATTATACCTAGAGAAACTATCTATGAATGACAAGAGGGAGTGCCCCACTGTACCGTCCACCAAGACATCAATGTGTAGTGAATGTTGCCTTTTTTCTGTCTCTGGGGTCCATTAAGATCTGATTATACCCAGAGAAACTATCTATGAATGACAAGAGGGAGTGCCCCACTGTACTGTCCACCAAGACATCAATGCGCGGCAGTGGGAAGTCATCCTCTAGCCTTGTTGAGATCTCAAAAATTCACACAAACTCTGATACGCCTATTCTCCTTCAAGACCAGTATAATATTCGCCACCCACTTCGAATATTCGGTTACCATAAGTAAACCAACATTGATCTGCTTGGTGACTTCTTCTTTAATCTTCAGAGCCCATTTTGGCCGAATCCTTCTCAATTTTTGTTTGACCGGTTTGGCATCGGGATACAAAGGGATATGGTGTTGGATAATATCGAGATCAATTCCAGGCATAGCCTCGTATGATCATGCAAAAACGTCTTTGAATTCTTTTAATAAAGTCATTAATTGCTCAGGTTCAACTAAAAATAACGAAGAACCAATTTGGACAATTTGTGGGTTAATTTCATTATCTAGATTTATTGACAAAGTTTCTTTAATTATTGATTAGGCACGCATTTCTTCTTCTCTTTTTATTAAAATTTTTAATTTTTCGAGGACATCTCCTTCGAATTCAAAATCATCAGAAAGCGTACAAAATAAAAAAAGCAAAGCAGAATAATCAGAACCTTTGCTTATTTTATTAACATCAAAGAGAGCAGGGATTACAAAATCAAAAGCAAAAGAAGAGGGTGCACAGATAGATGTGCCCTCGAACTCGAAATCCAACTGATTAGAACAAAGTAAAAACTTACAAGACTCTGACTTGACTCAAGACTTGAATCATGCAAATTACAAGAATTTAAAAACCAACTGTGACATTCAGTGTAGATGGAGGTAGAATGACCTTATTATCAATGAGATCAGAAATGTCATGGCGGAGTTCTAGACAGTTGTTGGTTGGGTGTCTGTGGCTCTGATGGTACGAGCAATATTAGGTGGGATCGTAGCATAGCAGTAAAGGGTTAGGAGGCGGCATTGGATCAAGAAGCTTTATCAATCTTTTCTTGACAAGTTGATTTAGGACCGTGGTTAAAGAGATATTAAGGGGGGTAAAAACTCTCCTTGGTATTTTCGGCTGCGACGACTGATTGTTTCTGGGAGGAGGTGATGAAGGTGAAAAACTCGATCGATCTGATTGGGGATTTAGCAAATTCACCTCGTTAGAGCGAGATATGGGGTTAGTGGAAGAGGTGGATGGTTTTGATTGTTGGATGGGTAAGGTCTTCTCAGATTTTGGCTCGGCTCGGCCTCATCAATATCACCAAACTGGATTGCATCTTCTATCTGAACTCCAACATAAAACAACTGCTCGAATTTGAAGAGCAGCTATGTGATCAAATAACGCTTCAGAGGAGATTGGAGATTCTTGACTAGAATCCTCACCTGTTCCTTTTCTGTTGGTTGGTTTGTCATTTTAGCCGCCTTTCCCCTCCACCTGGTCATAAAGTCCACAAATGACTCTCTGTTTTCTTGACGAGTGGTCTACAGCTCCTAAGTGGTCACGTCTAGCTAGACATTATAACTGTACTAGCTGACAAATGTCGTAGCTATGTCCTTCCCTGTTCTGGTCTTTGCTATATCGAGGGAGAGGAACCATTTCTGGGTTGTCCCAGAAAGAGATCGGTGAGAGAGCTAGGCCTTCAGCTGGTCATCAATTTTTATTGGCGATAGGGTACCAACATATATTCGGAGATGAATTCTGGGATCTCCAATTCCGTCGAATTTTTTCATGTCGGGTATTTTAAACTTATCCGGTAGCTTGGCATCCGGGAATAGGCAGAGCCCCCTACATCTATCATATATTCTTCGACCCCTTTTGCCTTCCTAAGGACTTTCTCCATCCGGTCGATCTTCTCAGCCAACGTAGATTTTCTAGACTAAGCAGTGTTTTCTTCTTCCACCGGGACTTGTCGAGGGACCCGAGCTGGGGAAACAATTTATGGCCCACCATTACCTTGGTTGTCATCCCAAAAATCTTCTCCATTGCCATTCGGGTCATCCAATTGTTCATTCACCCCCGGTAGACGGGCCTGAATTGTCCAAATCTATGCTTGGCATTACATCTGAGTTTGGGTCTGTTGCTCAACGGCCCTCTGTATATCAGTAATTGCCCTCATTAAGATTGTCAGATTCATCTCGTTCTCGGCCATCTCATACAATTCTGCTATCTGTTTTGGAATTCTATAAAGTCTCCCTATTGCTGATCTAGCCCAAACACGTGCTGAACACACAACTCCTTCGACCCAATGATCTAATTCTGACAAACCTGACATCCCCAAAAGCAGAATAGCTAGTATTAGAAACTTTTCGAAAAGAACCCCGATGACATATGGCGAGCATTCACAGCTGACCACGAGCAGAAACAACCATCAAAATGAAAACATGCCCCGGTTGGACCCATACTGACAAAAACCAGGGAGCAAGCAACCGGGAACCCCAAAAGCAAAACCCGAGAACCAGCGACTTTTTAGGAGAAAGGTTTAACCAAAGGTTCTAAAAGAGAAAATGGGCAGCACTTGGGCATGAAAATAGATCTAAACCAAACGAGACCTCAAGGCAAAAACCTGAGTGGGAGCTTGGAAAAGCAAGCCCAAACGACACCAAGGGTGTAAAATCAATAAGCAAGGGAAAACTCGGGAGGGAGAAAACTATCCTAAACCATCAATGAGGCCTAAGCCAACAATCGGGGCAGAACCCGAGATTTTGGACCAACTGATCAAAAACTGGGCTACAACCCGAGAGGAAACTATTTAAAATGAAGGAACACCGGAAGAAGACCCGGGTCAGAATTCAGGAGTGAAACTATCTAAATCTAAACAAACAAACAAACAAACAAAGGTCCTACACAAACACAAACAAAACATACAATTAAAGAAAACAAATATTCATGCCGGGTCAATACCTAATGATAGGTTCTAAGCAATTATATGTAGAAAATGCCGATTTTGGTCAATGATCAGGGTACCCTCTAAATAGAGCCGAGTATATGCCTCCCATGGCTGGTGTGGTGCAGGACATGGTCAAGTGATATGCACGAACTCTTTTACCGCATCTATGAAAGCGTGCAGCCAGTAAGGCTTGCCTATCTTCCCAACATAGTCCCAAGACAGTAAATAAACTGGGGTATCGGGTCAACTAGGTAGGGAGTTGAGAACAATACAAATGCATGCGAAAATGCAAATGAGAAATTCTTATGAAGAACCAATACTGTTTTTAAGTCTAATCCTCTTATTTGATTTTGTAAACTAGTCTCTAGCGGAGTCGTCAAAAAATACTGTGGCGGGTTTTTGAGTTAAAAAATAAAAGATTTCAAGAAATGTTTAGAAAATATTTTAATACCTTGAAAATCAAATTTTGAAAATCCCTTTTTGTTGAAAATAGAGTCGCCACTTGGTTTTTGAGAAAAATCAAGAAAAACAAAAATAGGCTACTGATTTTTAAAACGTTAACCAGAGAAAAAGAGTTCGAGGGCTAGGGTACGAATCGGGAAAGGTGTTAGGCATCTCGTTTGCTCAACCGTTAAGTTGGTCTCCACTAATCATTATTGGTTCTTAATTAGATTTTTCAAATGCATGCAAATACAGAAAATAGAGACGAACGGAGAACATCCAAAATCAAATAAGGAAAATATATAGCATATGTATATAAAACGCCAAAACAAAACAAATAAAAGAAAATACTATGAAAGGAAATTCACATGGCATAATTGAAAAATATGCTAAAAGTTACTAAAATCAAACTATACTAAAAATAAACATGAATATGCTAGCAATATCATTAAATAATTAAGATAATCTAAACTATTCTAAACATAATTTTAAATGAATTTTAAATAAAGCATACTTTAAAATTATCATACTAAACATGCATATTATCAAATAATCTAAAATTACACTCACATGAAAAGACTCTAACCAAATGGTAACTATCAAGTTAGTTATTAACTAAACAAAAAGAAAAAATAAAAGAGTTACCATTGAAAGGAAAATTAGACTAACATTAAAAGATTTGGTGAATTTGGATGTTAAATAAAATTAAAAAAATAAAAGAAATACTATGAAAGTAAAATTAAACTAACGCCAAAAGGTTTTATGAATTTTAATGTTAAACAAAATAAAAAAATAAAAGAACTATGAAAGTAATATTAAACTAACACCAAAAGGTTTTATGAATTTTAATGTTAAACAAAATAAAAGAAACGGAAAATAAAAGGAATACTATTAAAGGAAAATTAAACTAACATTAAAAGATTTTATGCATTAAAGAAAAGAAAAACAAAAAGAATACTATTAAAGGAAAATTAACCTAACATTAAAAGATTTGATGCATAAAAGAAAAGAAAAACAAAAACGAAAAGAACACTATTAAAGGAAAATTAACCTAATATTAAAAGATTTGATGCATAAAAAAAGAAAAACCGAAAGAATACTATTAAAGGAAAATTAAACTAGCATTAAAAAAAACAAATAAAAATAACGACTATTATATAGTAATATAACAGTCTTTTAACTAAGAAATATAAAACTATGGGTGTAATATTAATAATTACAACCATTTGCATGTAAGTGCATTGATTATGACAATAACGACACCGTTAGTCATAATTGCCAATTACGTTAGCACTATTTTAATAAATTTCCAAAAATGACCAAAATGCAAGTGTGTAATGTGGGTAAAGTAAACAACCTAAGATGTAATTTATAACATGAATTTAACTAAACTTAATTAATCTAAACATACTTATCACAATTAACTAGATGCGCACGATTAAATCAAACAAAATGAGATAACTGAATCAACTACGTAAACAACATGAGGAGTAAGGTATGCAGGATAAAAATGCTGAAACTAACCCAGTCACTCCAAGGGAGAGGAAATGGAGATAGAAAGACTGGGGATCCAAACAGAATACCGGGATCGCAAGTGAATCCTCAAGTCGGGGAGTGGTGATCAGTAGTCCAATCCTCAAGCAATGATCCAATCCAAGTGTAGGTGAGTCAGGGTTAAGCAGAGTTTCGATATTGGTGGTCAGTCTCTCGATACTTCAGCTGAGTTTCGGCATCAAGGCTCGTATTCTCTCGGTACTTTGGTAGAGTACCTCTCACTCTAAATTCTATCCTGAAAAACGTACTAGGGGTACGGTATTTATAGAATTCATCGACCAGTGAGATGCTGGCACGTTTTGGGACACGTCAGGATTTTTCAAGATGGCGGTCGCCACATCATGAGTTGGCAGTCGCTACTTCAGGAGAGTTTCCACAAGCTTCTTATGGCGGTCGCCACTATGCAAGGTGGCGGCCCCATGGTTGGAGTTGGCGGTCGCCACAATGCAAGGTGACGGTCGCCACATTGCAAGGTGGCAGCTCTAGGTTCAAGTTGGTGGCTAGAGGTTTAGACATTGTGGGTTCACTGGTTCAAAGATTTGCCTTACTTGGCTTGGATACTGAGCTTAGATCATTCCTCGAGAATCATACTGAAACACAATTCCACTTGTTTTCATCATCGGATTAACCTAAGATTGACGAGGTCAAATTGGGGTGCCTATAACCACCTTTAGATTTTCAATAGTAGAAATAATTTTCTCATTGGACTGATATGAAGGTTGTGTCTAAGTGAATTTTGGAATAATTAAATTCCAATTAGTGGATACTACTTATTTGATTGATACCACATATTTTTTGAACTTAGTGTTAAACTATATCTCAATGGGACCCCATTTATCGATAGAAATTTGAGGGCTCAAAGCAGCCATTTTGCTGGCCTAGCCTCGGGGAGGCCTTGGCTATCATGCTGGTGCAGAGAAGAATAATTTGGAGTTATTTCTGTCTTTAAAGATTAAATGAGTGGTATACAATATGCTTCCTAAGACCTTTTGTAATATGTGGTTGGATAAATGATATGACTCTTTTTTTGTGCTTTAGAATGGATATTTTTTTATGATTTTTTCTTTTCTATCCTCCAATATTTTCTTAGAAGTTACATAATTAGGGGGAGTTTTTTTTCTCTTCTTTATTTCAATATTCATTTCAATATATGGCTTCGTATGCGGTTTGAATGGTACTTCTGAGTCTGATTATCATTTTGAGTAAAATGATAGTTGGGCTATCAAATTGTCGCTGTAATACTTGTGTTTTATACATTGTTGGATATCATGAAGGCTGATTTAGGGTATTGAAGGTATCACCTATTAAATACATAGTTGCTTACACTTGTCTGTTTCATTGAAAAAAAAAAAAAGAAATCCCTAAAGAACTAACTTTCTATGGATCTAGTCCCCAAAGAACTTTTATAAGACTAGAAAATCCGGATACATTCAATAGAGAATATTGATAGAAAAACAACCTTAGAAAAACCAAGTGTAATCAAGGAAATTAAGTAGAATCTCCCTCAGCAATCAATATTAGTCTACAAATAACTGATACAAACGACATATATAACCCCAAATTTAAAAAGACTAGGCAAAGAAATGAGAAACAGAGAAAGCAATATATAACCATAAATTTGAAAATATTATTGAAAGATTAGCAAAAGAAATGAGATACATATCTAAGATTTTTTCTACTTGAGTTACTCTATTGGTCTCATATTAAAATTTTTGAGTCCATAGCTCATACAACTCTTGTCAAATAGAAACCAACAATTATATTTTCACATAAACTTTATTCTTTCTAAGGAACAAAAAACAAATCAGAAAATACATACATAAGAAGTTTAACAAAAAGCAGACATGTAGAAAGATTGAACATTTATTTTAAACGGAGTTACAAATCGTAAAAACATTCTTCATTCCTCACCGGAAAAGTAGGAGTCAGATAGATATTGCTCGTTACAAAGAACATTTTGACGCTCTTTCTCTGCCAATGGTCTGCTGTTTGCAATCGCCATTTCTGTTGCTAGTTGAAGCATAAAGTATCGACATCTTCACATCAACATTCTGTTGTTTTCTCTTCGTATCTTTCAAACTGCTATTTCATAGTCATCCTTGTTACGTCTCGGCATTGTCAACGAATGATGGCGAGGAATTGGTCCCCCTAGGTTACACAGATCATTAACCAACCCCTCTTGCTCTTCAACCCTAAACTTCCACTCTTGTCGCAGACCGACGTAATAATCTTTAGGACTAGTGTATTTTTTCTGTCCAATTATCGTCGTGGAATGTAGGTAGTAACCACTTCTCATTACGATTGTGGCTACTCCCACCGACATCGCGTCTATAGGCCATCGTGAGATTACGAGATTTAAAACAAAACAAAAATTACCAGTGTCGAAAACACAGATGCACACTCAGGATTACCCATCTATTTACACATACAATTTACAAAAATGATAAAGGAAGTTCATTACAGCGTTTGCACATGGGCAAGCTTTGTCGTACTGTCGGTGATGTGACAAATCAATGACTTGGTCGTCACAGCTTTTTGACTAGTCCTACTGACCGACTGTATAATTACAGCAACTGATCGCGATTTGACACATCACTATTTCAGCCATGTGACCCTGTATACCTATGATGCATCACAGTTGGGCCAACTGTTCTAGTCATTAAAAATTTATATCCAAATACGGCCCCGATATAGTAATTTCCTATATATTAACCTAGGGGGACCCAACTCTCGACTATATGGAAAAAGTAAACTTCAACAATCGTCACTACTTAGAATTGCCGATCTTGGACCAAATTGTGAAGTAGGTGGTTTTCCTCCAAAACTTGGTGATAGGAAGAAGAGACCACTTCAACACTCTAAAAGGTCAATACGCTAAAAGATGAAAGTATATCTTAAATAGCGTCCTCACTTTCTGAAAATGAAAAAATTTACTTTATCTAAAGGTTTACTTGAAGCTTTACATAATTAATTTGGTTGAAAGCTTAATCTCCTCTCCAAGAATTACAACCAGTAACCTCCACTTCAACAATAACAACTAGTTACTCATTTTAGCGTGATATAACTATCATTGTCTATGTGATGAACGCAAACATAAAATTGAAACAAAGGTTTCTCCAATATTATCCTTATTTATTCCATATGATAGCAACATTGTATTGTGCATGCTATTACGAAACCATTCCAACAATAACAACTAGTTACTCATTTTAGAGCGAAATAACTATCATGGTCTATGTGATGCACGCAAACATAAAATTGAAACAAAGGTTTCTCCAATATTATCCTTATTTATTCCATATGATAGCAACATTGCATTGTGCGTGCTATTACGAAGATGATTGATGATTTCCATGGTTTTCTATGTAGGACTCGCCATGGATGCTGAGGTCCCTGTTGAGGTGCCTGTCTAGAGGGCTCACCTATTAGAGATACCACATCGAGCAGATTTGCTGTGGGAGCAGGAGGTATGTACTTACATATTGTACTTAATCGTATTTATACAAACTTCCATTATGTTAGTAAATTATTTATTTGCTCTCATACGCACATCTTTTCATGCAGGACACATTCTCCTTGACATGTCGCCGTGAGGATAGTGGGTTCTGGGACCTGACCATTGATCCCTGTATTCTTCAGCATCTGTTTCATACAGGCTTCTACAGGGTGTCTCTCGTATTGGTTTCATTCGTCTAGACCACAACCTGATCATTGCCCTGGTTGAGCGGTGGAGACAGGAGACTCACACATTCCACATGCCGGTGGGAGAGTGCACCATCACGCTGCAGGATGTCTCCGTCCTATTTGGCTTGCGAGTTGATGGTGCACCTGTCATCGACCATGACTGGATGCGCAGCCCCATAGTGTGGTAGCAGATGTGCTTTGAGCTACCCGGGATCGCTCTAGCGGATGAGGACTTCGTGTCCGTTGGCCAAGTTTGAGTCTCCTGGTTTTAGGAGCACTTCATTGGTGCCATTCCTGAGGACGCCGCAACCGATATTATTCATTAGCGTGTGGACCCCCTACTATGGCTAATGGAATTTGTTCCTTCAAATATGGGTGTGGGAGAGATTCCCATGGATCGCGCCCCACTAGAGAGTTGAGCTTAGCCCGGGCCAGGCCACCATCCAGCATGGGGATCAAGTTCTCCCTGCTGATCCATGGGGTCCTCAATGGTATGTCAATTTTGCCCTGGACCAGGTTGCCACACACGTCATTACAGTATACCGTGACCAGTTCGATCGTGTCACAACAGACGAGGTATTACTTACATCCCCATCGGTTCAACTTTTGTTTCCCTCTATGTATAATTTATTTGCATCTATTATTGATGGTGTTCTCATTATTTTCCAATTCACATGGATACCCTACGGACCGTCGGATGAGATTTTCATGACGTTGTTCAACTACTGCCGACTAGGCATGGATATTTGAATGACAAGGACACAGATCATTTGCTACGACGTGGTGGAGTGGCATTTACGCGATCGCGTCCTTCGCCAATTTGGATACCTTCAGTCCATCCCTTTTCATCCAGATACAAGGCGCCAGATGCATGCCTTGGATCGACGGGGACGTATGGACACTAACTGGATGCGGATGCACGAGCTCCATATGATTGGCTAGGAGATGCAGAGCGATCGATTGGTCGTTGCCCCTAGGTTCGACGTGCCGATCGGATACCACAACCCATACGTGCTATGGTATCGTCGTGTCACGCGGTTGCTGCTGACGAATCCCAGTCATCAATCGGCACCTGGATACCTTGGAGCGGGAGGGGTCGTCGAAGAGTTGGTAAACACAATCTCTCGCACTTTTACATTTGTACAAACCTACCACCAGTATTCTAAATGTCTATTTCTTAATTTGCAGACACAGTGTGTAGCTGATAGTTACCATGAGGCGGACACATGGCTCCGAGGTCATAGCCCACTCGATGCAGCTTATGAGACGTTTGCAGGTATTCGGGATCGGTGCTACACATCATTGCTGACAGTGCATAGGGACCACCGCCTTCAGCTGCAGGCCCCGTCGATCGCCTCGCAGCCATCACCTAGTGCACCATCCACAGCTGGCCCTCATGCATTTACACCCACCGCATGCCAACGGTAGGGATACGGCTACAGTTCTTGTCTCTAGCACCCGGCCCCTCGTCCAGCATTCCTTCTAGCTTCTCAGTCCTTGTCCAATACCACGATTTCTCGAATATGATGCAGGGAGTGACGTAGGTAGAGGTACACCAGCGGCCCCATTTGCCAGTGTGTGCTCGTGGCAGAGGACATTGGCGTGGCAGAGGTAGAGCTCATGGAGTTGTGGTGCCTGAGCAGTCTGCACCCAGTCCCAGCTCACACATACGTCCACTAATGACCATTTGCACATTGCGCATATGAACCTAGCGATGACATCTCAGCTACCTGCTGCTTCTCTCAGTCAGCCAGTCACTTAGCCCGAGGTCACGCCAGGTACCGCGGAGCTCCATGTGCACACATGGCAGTTGGACTAGGCGACGACGTCTCAGCCGCCGAATACAAACATACCTCCCACACGCATACATCCCCAGCACATGGTCCACTGATAATACAGGAGGGACCTCGGGTATTCCAGCGTAAGAGCAGGAGGCCCAAGCCAGCGCCGCGTGGATGCGGGACTTAGTCTCTAGTCTTCTATTACATGTCCTCTTATGGTGGCCAGGACGTGACCACCCATGTACACTTGTATATTATACTCTAAATTTTATGTAGTATGTATCTTTTTGCATTTCTATCTTTCATAACACAAGATTCTGGTGTTCGTGACTTCTTGGTCAAAAACCTTGGGTCATTATATGTTCCGGTTATAAATAATGTGGGAGATGAAAGTCGGGATGAAGAGCACTTTCATGCCTCTGAGGAGGCATGTTTTCTTATGCCAATAATGTTTTCCACTTGGGCTTGTTTGGCTATTAGTAATGGTTTTGAACTTATTGTGGTAAACCATTAACCACGGTTTTAAATTGGTTCTTTTAACCTGATGTGTGCCCTTGGCATCTATTGTAGGCTGCATCAAGTCTTTGATGCTCCCAGTGCCGTCAAAGAAGTTTTGATCGGCCAATTCAGGCTTCCAAATTTTATACACTTACTATTCATCTATTTGTTTATTTTAGTTCTTGGGTGGACTTTTGAAAATAAATTTGCTCTTATGGCAATTTTAGTTATCTAATATCTTTGTATTTTAGTTAGTATATTGGTTCCAAGGAAACTGATCAAAGGGCTGATGAGATCCAAAGATTGGGATTTTTTGATTTTTGGACTTCAGAAAATCATTATAGATGGTCTAAATCTAGATATGGTGGTCACGTTTCAGCCCTTGTGGAAGCCGTGGATCATTCTCGTCTCCTATTGTGCAGTATGTTTCTGTAAAACATTGCTTATACGATTATACTACTCCAGTATTTCACTGCAATCTTTGTATGTTCTAAAACTTTCATTATTTTCAGGTCAGGATGTCTGGACCTTGAGAGGCTTAGGTGCAGGAAAAAGGAACCGGATGAAATTGTAACACATTTAAATGAAAGTTTGAAGTCTCTTCAGATGGAGCTAAGACATGCAGAGGATGAGGCTGCTAAACTGGTTATTAGCTGATGTTGAATGTAGTTAATGAACTGGTTATTCCTTTATGATTGAGAAGAGAGTTATGTTTCTCCTGGAATCAATTATTACTGCTATTTGATTGTAAGTTGATGTCATTGTAGCGAAACATGTAGGGATTGAAAGTTGGGGGTTCATTTTGATTATGCCAAGTTGCCATCAACTTGTCCTCGTCGTCGCTAACCCTTTGGCATTCTGAAAAAAACTACAAACTTTTTCTTTTTTTTTTTTAAATTAAAATAACTTTTTCATATCCACAAAATTTAATTTTTTGAATAAAATGAACATAATATATTTAAACACTTAGAGATAATGGAATTCAGATCATATATTCTATGTTTTTTTCTATTAATGCGAGTGTTCATGCATATAGCTTACTATACCTGTATCATGCTGGAGACACTGGGGCTTCAGATAATATTTTGATCAGAAGCTTTTCAACTTAATTAATACTTCCACATTTCAAGATTAGAATGCGTTCTGCTTGAAGGATTTCAAGGGGATTCAAGTGGTAAGTAACCTATTCATAGTAATTAAACATATCGACACCTCAAATGTCATGGTTTGCTTATCAGGTACTTTCATTCATGGCAAAATTACCAATAGCCCTGAGCGTCAGGTTAAGTAAGCTAGTGAATATAATTTATGTCCTTGGTTTTTTGATGTTATACTATTATGGTTGTCCCTCATCCCATTATTTTGTTATAGCAGGCTATGATGTCAGGGGCAATTGGTTCATGCCTTGGATGTGGCATTCAATTTTAACACACAAGCTCTTTTGGATGACAATCTTATACGTTAGGTAATCTAGCATTTGGTAAGTTTGAATGTAATAAGTATTCAATATGTTGTATTGCAGGTTAGTTCTTTAATATTGGTTGGAAAACGGTGATGTTTGGTGATGAAACATTGCTCAAGTTGTTTCCAGGTTCAATTGAAAGGCATGATGGAGTTAGTAGTTTTTTTTTTTGAACGACTAAACTCACACACTCATTGTGAGGACCCGATACCTATTTATTTAGTACTTTCATATTTGAAGAGACCGAATAAAATTTGGGTGTGGATGCC
>JAULJZ010166121.1:0-25452 GCA_032270985.1 Heliamphora pulchella | reverse complement strand
ATGAAATATTATCCATTTAAAGACATTTATTTTTAGAAAATAAATTATGAAAATCATCAAAATCAAATTAAGAAGCTATTGGGCTAACAAAGTAGAAGTCAAAAATTATGATGGATCGTTGACTGAAAATTGTTATATCAATCGAAATCATTCAACCAGATTTCGAGAGATATAATTCCAAAACTAACTTTGGAAGTATTGATCGGGTTTTTATTTTGATTATTCGATATCAAAAAATTTTAATCAGCAACATGTTTCAACGTTTATTTGTCCAGATATTTTTTCACTAAAATCATAGCATAATCTTAAGATCTTGGCAGTTTGCCCCAATAATTGGTATCAAAATCGTCTTTGATTATGTATGATTTTAATTATGAGTTCGGGTAGATTTATATTGTACTAATTTGATTTTGCAGGTAATCTAATTCCGGCTTATAATGGTCATTATTTATTTTGCATGTTTGATTGCATGGTTTGAATAATGATTACTAAATTATTTTTTTTAATCACGAGAATTGATTGTGGTAGATTGATTGTGAACTTTTCGGAGGTATAAGGTCAATGTAAAAATAATTAATTTTTAATTTTTAATTTGTTTTTTTATTTTTTGTAATGAAAAAAAGTCGAAGATTTTGAAGAACTAAAGTCGCGTGGAAACAAACTTTAAAGGACCATCGAAATCAAGCCAAACATGGAACGGTTTCAAAGGAGTTGTTTAGAATTCATGCAAGGTGTTGTGTTCAGCAAGAGTAATTACAATTCATGCATGTGGTGATAATTCTTGATATACACGTGGCGTTGAAGATGAGAATCAAGTATATCATGGTTTGGTGGGATCGTCATGCATTTTTTGTTTAGTGCCACATCATTGTAATTCATGAATGCATCAAGGCCTTGGTTATGCCACGGTGAGATTTGGAGTGTCATGCATTCCAATTGTCTTGGAAAATACACACATGGAATTGATTAAAGTAAAGCACGGTGACGTGGCGCATTTCGGCTGCGGCGCAGTGGGACAGCAGTGGTGCGTGACTAATTGACGACGGCAACAGTATTTTAGTAGGATAGTGATTTATAGAAGCTAAGTCTAACAAAGTTTTTGATTGGTTGCAAAATTCTAACAGGGTTAGAAGACTAGAATTATAATTCTGACAGGATTATAGGTTTTTTACATGAATAGAAGCTATTTGACTAAAGAGTTTTAGATAGACCATGAAAGTCGAAATTTAATGTATTTATTTATTTAAATGCGTGGATACTTTTATTTTGGTTTATTTATTCTATTTAATTTTAATTAATTCTATTAATTCGAAATTATTATTTTTGTAACAGAAAAATAAAATAAAATATTCTAATTAAAATTAATTTTTTTAAAAGAAAATTCTAAAATTTTATTTTGTTACATTAAAACAAGTTTAAGATGTTTTTTTTTAAATCGGATGTCTTGAAAAAATGTGACGGTTAATTTTAATAAATTATTTTTTTAAAAGTATGTGTTGGAAAATAAAATAAAATTCTTATTTTTTATTTAAAATTAATTTTTTAAAAATAAATAGTATTTTAGAATTTTATTTGTTGTACATAAAAACACGTAAAGATGATTTAAAATCGGAATCTTTTGCAACGTGTGATTTTTAAAAATTATAAATTTATTTTAATTAAACATATTTTATAATTCTCAAAAATATTTTAAAAACTAAGTGAGTGAGTTAATTTATTTACAGATAAATCTAGCAGTCTATATCACTAGTTCGTAGATGATGTAATTAATTTTGTGTGTTGGCATTAGGGCATTCTTTCCCATTGGACATAATTAATTACGGGATCACCAGTACGTACCTCCTTTAGGGATAATTCTTATTGATTGTTAGTGTGAATTACTTTTCCATCTGCAAGGTTCATTGCAAAGAGATTGATTCGGAATTAGGTGATGGTTTACACTTAAATGTAAATAATAGTATCTTTTCCATTTGAATCACTACTATTATTTGTAGGACCAAAGTTACGTCAGCTATTTAATTTTACTTAGCGATATTTATGGCCTAGATAATAAAATTAATAAGAATTGGTCTGTCTGAACAAATAATAAATGATAGACATCCTTCCCATCGAGGTATGCTATTCATGGTGTATCAGGCTGCTGATGAATCTTTTTTTTAAAATGGTAGAGGGAACCGATTTTAAAATAAAATTTAAAATTTTACTCATCATAATTAATAGTTTTTAATTATGTGATTCTTAAGATTAAAATGACTTTCAATCAACTCACAGCTATACTCAAAGAAAACAAACTTACGAGCCTTAATTATGTTGATTGGAAAAGAAATCTGTATATATTTTAAACTATCAAGGGTGTTTTTAGAAAACTAGAAAATGTGTTTGTTTTTTAAAAAGGTTCTTCCTCTAAGCCGAAAGGCATAAAGAAAAATAATGTTCAGAAATAGGGTGGCATAATTTTCAAGGTAGTTAGTGGACCATAGATTTGTGTAAAAAATTCGAAAGGCAGATGTTTTCATTTCAACTAGACACGACACGAGAAAAAAAAAAGTCTAGTTTATCTTGGCAAGTAGAACAACAAAGGTAATTTCTGTTCACTAGTTGTGAAAACATGTTTAGTGATGTTATCTACCGGTACCTAATGTGTATATATAGGAGCTACTAATTATGCCTGTAATTTATTGCAGGGGTTCCAGAAAACCTGACAACTTAGTGATGGGAATATTTATCTGCACGTGGGCAATAATACAAGGGTGGCGGCAGTTGCAGTGGGAGATGTCTCTCTCAGTTTTAGTAGTGATCGACTTTTAATATTAAGAGATTTTCATTATATACCTTCTAGTAGAAGAAACTTAGTTTCTATTTTCAGATTGGTTAAATACGGATATTTGGTTTATTTTAATAACTCTGTGGCTATTAAGGATAATAAACTGTTTATCTGTTCTGGTACATTGGTGGATGATTTTTATGTTATTACTCTGATCTCTCCTACACTACAATTGAATGAGCTAAATAATACATCTAATTCACCATTTAAAAGAAAGGAACCTTCTTTAATGAACCAAACGTATCTTTAGCACTTACATTTTGGTCATATTAATCTAAGAATGATAAATAGACTAGTTAAAGATGGACCTTTGAGTTCATTGGAAGTGGAGTCACTTCAAGTCTGTGAATTCTGCTTAGAGGGTAAAATAACCAAGAGGCCATTTTTGACTAAAGGCTATAGAGCTAAAGAACCGAAAAAACTAGTTCACTTTGACTTATGTGGACTTATAACTATCCAGGCTAGAGGAGACTTTGAGTATTTTGTCACTTTTATTAACGATTACTCAAGGTATGGATACATTTATTTGATGCACTGTAAGTCTGAATGTTTTAAAAAATTCAAAGTATTTAAGGCAACAATGGCGAAGTGTCTGGAAAAATGTATCAAGACACTTCAGTCTGACTGTGGTGGCGAGTACCTCTTTGGAAGTTTAAGAATTATTTGTCAGATGAGGGAATTATATCCCAGTTGACTCCACCAGGTACTTTATAGCAGAATTGTGTAGCAGAAAAAAGAATATGACTCTTATGGAGATGGTGAGGTCTATGATGCGTTATTTAGACTTGCCTGATTCATTTTGAGGATTTGCATTAGCAACAGCAGCTTATATTCTAAACTTGGTACCTTCTAAGTCAATACCTTCTACTCCCATTAAATTGTGGACCAGGCGCAAGCCTAGTCTAAGACATATTTGAATTTGGGGGTGTCCAGCACACGTGCTGAAAGAGAACACGGATAAGTTGGAACCGAGAACGAAAGTCTATTTCTTTGTTGGATATTGCAGAGAAATGAAGGGTGGTTTATTTTATAATCCAAAGGATCAGAAGGTCATTGTCAATGCCAATGCCCAATTCTTGGAAGATAATTATATAATGGACCACAAGCCCAAGAGTGTAATTGTTCTGGAAGAGTTGAGAGAAAATATCAGTAGTACGGTAGAAACGCCACAGAGAGGTGTCATCGATCTCCCATTGCCTCGTCGTAGTTGGAGGATTATCTGGACACGTGTAGATATTGAACCAGATTAAGGTGCTACCACTAACATACTGGTTTCAAAACTAGAGGAGCATATGGATAATGGTGCACAGGGTTTAGAATCAGCACAGCGTGTCATTACTAGTACACAGACGTAGGTAGTGCCTCGTTGTAGTAGGAGGGTTGTTCGTCAACCCAATCCGTATATGTTCTTAGGAGAGTTTTTTGTTAGGATTCCGAAAGAACTAGATACTGAACACTATAACTATAACAAAGCACTTCAAGATAAAGATGCAAAGTTATGGCAAAGGGTTATGAATTCAGCAATGGAGTCTATTGCGGGCATTTTGGTCTCGCGGCCTGTACTGAATATCTATTGGTTTTAGAAAAACATTTTTTTTCTTTTCAAAATAAGAAAATTCAAGATATCTAAGCATCTTTTTTAGAAAAATAGAGTTGCCACTTGATTTTTTAGAAAAACTAAGAAAAACAAAAGAATGTTGTGGGTCTTTTAAAAACATAATCAGAGGAAAAGAGGGTTTAGGGGCTAAGGTATGAAAAGAGAAGGTATTGGGTACCCATTTTGCTCAACCGTGAGGTTGATCTCTACTTTGTCAAAATTCATTCTTGTTGTAAACTTTTAAAGGTAACATACATAGAACGGGAGGTTAAAGAGAGTTCAAACAAAAACAAGAAAACAAACAAAAACCTAATTATAAACCTAGGGTTATGCAACTTGGTTATTATTTCTAGATATACCACGCGTATTGTTTGAGCAAAGTAAAGAAAAACATATGCAAAGAAAAGCTAAAACGAACAAATAAAAGCCTAAGGGTCATGTAACATTGTTTTTGTCTCTAACATGCTATGTACAGGTTACACAAAATAAACAGAAAAGATTTAAACACTATTTTCAAGCTACTGGATATGCAGAAAACTCATAGCTGTAGCAACAAATGTTGCAACTGTGACAAAAATAGTCATAAAACCCGTAGCCGTGACAAATATAAGGTTAGTGGGAAGAACATAACGAAATCTCATGGCCGTGACAAATAAAAGTCGCAGCTATGGTTTTAAGGGGTCCAAACAAGATATAAACATTGTGCAAGACTTAAAATAGGTTCAAATGAATAGGATATACAAGACAGAGGCCATAACCCATTCATTCTAGGCTAGATCTGTCATCCTCCATCCTTTATAGAAACAATATCTCTAAAACAGAATGTACAGGATATCAAAATGATGAACAGAATACTTATAACACATTTTCATATCATTGGCCTCACAAAACCTCATGGCTGTATTGAAAGGATATGGCAGCCGTAACAAATATGAAGAAAAAGATGCGGCCATCATGTTTGTAGATCTATAAAACAGAGAGAAATGGGGATTACAAAATGGAGACCGTGACCCATTTAATCTAGGCCAGGTCTACCACCCGTTCCCCATCAAGAACATGGACTATGATACAAAATATGGCAAACAGAATGAAGAGAAGAAATACCTCAAGGATAAAGGGATAACATAAAGTTTTTAAAACAGATTTCATGCTTTTAGCTTTATAAGAACATCACGGCTATGACAACATAATGTTACGGTCATGAGAAACAAAGGCAGAAAAAGTATCGGTTAAGCGTACAAAGCTCACAGCCGTTACTATAGGTTTAACAAAACACTCGGCCGTGACATTGAAAGGTTGCGACTGTCATGTTTTTATAACTATAGAACATACAGAAAGAAAGGTGTACAGAATGGAGACCATGACCCATTTGATCTAGGCCAGATCTACCATTCATTACCCAATAAGAAGACAAACTGAGGTACAAAAAAGAGCAAATGCTAAACAGAGTAACATAAGGAGATAAGACATTGAAATAAACAAACATCAGAGAGTTTTATAGAGAATTTTCATGTTTTTATCTTGGAACAAATATCTCGGCCGTAACAATATGTTATTATAGCCGTGAGTAAACAAGGCACAAATGTTACGGCCATGTGTAAAAAGTTTACGACCGTGACTGTAGGTTTAACAAAATATATGGCCGTGACACTAGAAGGCCGCGGCCGTC
Organism: Heliamphora pulchella; assembly: GCA_032270985.1. Lineage (NCBI taxonomy): Eukaryota > Viridiplantae > Streptophyta > Magnoliopsida > Ericales > Sarraceniaceae > Heliamphora > Heliamphora pulchella. The sequence continues at coordinate 19,362 of JAULJZ010166121.1, read as the reverse complement.
ATGTTTCAGAACCTCAAAAAACTTTTGAAGTGCTCAGTGTGCTCGTGAGCGTCAAAACAGAATAGAAATGACTATAAATATATGAAACAGAGAGCTATGAGTACACTGTTTATGATGAAAACTTAAGAGAACAAAAGCTTACATTGAAATAAATGGTAAATAAGAAATAAAACAGTAGAAACCTTATCCACGACACCCTCGGTGGAAGAAGATGAGGGTTTATCGATTAGTCGTGGTCCCTAAGGTTACCTCATGTGAATATCCTCCTCAAATGGCCCTTCGGGAGTAAAAATAGGCTTTGTCTAAGCCAATATGAGCTCCATGAACTCCTTTGAGGAAAACAAGAACACGAACGAGGCTCGGGGAGTATGGAATGGATAGGAAAATATCAGGTTAGGGAGTATTTAGGCAGAGCTTGGGCCTCCAGGTTTTTTCATCCTTAGGTTCTAGTGAAAAATGATGCCTATTTATGGGTAAGGCGAGCAACACAGACCTCTTTTGGGATTCTCCCACCTGTCCAAAAATGGGTAATAGTGACGGCCGCTACCTTTTTGCTTTTGTATAGTGGTAGTCGCTACCTTTATGGTAATGAAAAGGACAGCCGTGACTTTCAAAAGTCGTGGCTATGTGTAGGGTTTCAACAAAAGTGATGGCCATAACAAAGGAAGTCATGGCTTGCTTAGGATTTTCAAAAAGGTGACGGCCATTATAGGAAGGACACGGCTTGTTCTAGGGTTTTCAAAAAAGTTGCGGTCGTGAGGATAGGAATGTCACAACCTGAGGGTTTTTGGAGGTTTTCTTGAGTTTTGAGCCAAATTCATGATTTTGCTTGCTTAGGAGTATCTTAGATCATGATTCTCATACTTTCGTCATTGGAGCGCATTCAAGACGGGTATCTAAGATTCGGCTTGATCAGATTAGGGTGCCTGCAGTTGCCCTTTTTTAATAGAGCTTGCAACAACTCGTGGTGTAAGTAAATGTCAAAGCTTCAAAGACAACCCGATTTAACAAGCCACCAATCTTAGGCACAAACAAAACATGCAAAAAAGCATGGTCGAACCTGAATTTCCATCGAGCTTCCTATGTACCCCATTGCTAGGGATAAGACCAGTCGTAGTTCATAGGTCAACACATATGATGGAAACAGGCTAATCATGATGCATGGCAGATGCAAAACATGAGAACTTCAAAAGGTCGAGTCAAGACTTGAAGAAGTAATCAACAATCCAAAGCTTTAAGAACTCCATTGGAGGTGTCTGGGAAGCAGGGCTTAGGGTGCCTAGAACACTAGGACTTAATAAACCTTAGAATCATCTCACGAACTTAGAACCTAGATAACACTTCACATATGACTAGGATTTGAAAGAGAGGGTTGCTTAGTCCTATAGAGCTTGGGAAAACCTAAGGAACATTTCACGAACTTAGGACTTAGACAACGCTTCGCATATGACTAGGGTTTGAAAGAGAGTGTTGCCTAGTCTTCTAGGGCTTGAGAAAAACCTAAGGATCGTCTCATGAACTTAGGACCTAGGTAATGCTTCGCGTATGACAAGAGTTTTGGAAGAGAATGATGCTTAGTCCTTTAGGGCTTGGGAAAAACCTAAGGATCGTGTCACGAATTTAAGACTTAGATAATGCTTCGCATATTACTAGGGTTTAGAATAGAGGGATGCCTAGTCCTCTAGGGCTTGGAAAAACCTAAGAATCGTCTCACGAACTTAGGACCTATACAACCCTTTGCATATGACTAGGGTTTGGAAGAGATGGATGCCTAGTCCTCTGGGGTTTGGGAAAAAAATAAGGATCCTCACATAAACTTAAGACCTAAGTAATGCTTCGCATATGACTAGGGTTTTAGAAGAGAGGATGCCTAGTCCTCTAGGGCTTGGAAAAACCTAAGAATTGTCTTACGAACCTAGGATCTTGACAATGCCTAGCATATAACTAGGGTTTTAGAAGAGAGGAAGAGGACTCCATGCGAGTGACAAGCCTTGCTGCTTCCTTCTTCTTTTCTTTTCTGTTTTGTACATGGAGGCCTGCGTGCCTATTTCCTTACTTAGCCCTGCGTGCCTGCTGATACACTTGATGTACTGCACATGTATACAGTACTATTTTGATTGGATAGGCCTTTGTGCCTTTGGATTACATTATGTTCATTGTGGATACTTGTCTTCTTTCATACATATGAAAACATGTTTTTGATTACTCGAATCTTTTATTATGCATGATGTATGTTTATGAGTTGAATACTTGCCCTGCGAGTCTATTTTTGTGTTTTGAGTTGCTTACAGGTTCCTGGCGAGGATGCTAGCAAGAAAGGGAAGTGCTGTCAAAAACTTTCTACAGGAAAAAGGTTGCAGCAGCGAGGAAAACTCTCTTAGCCATGATGTTTGAATGGTTTGTGGCCTGGAAGATTGGAGTTCATGGTTATGAAGTTTGATGGCAGTGCTTTTTGGCGTGAAACACAGGGCTGATTCTGTGGTCCTCTCTCCTTTTGGGCTCTATAAACGGGGACCCACTGGTCCTGATCCCACTGCCTGAGATATTCTCTATTCTCCTTGTCTTTCCATGGCTTGCTCTTTCAACAACTCCCTCTTGTCGTGGATGGGTGATTCTCCTCGGTTGAGCACAAGAATTTCGTCAACTTTGGCTTGAATGTGCTATTCTCCTTGGAGACCATGAGAGTCGATTGGCATCTTTTGAGAGGCGTACCCAACTTTGGGGTCCCAACGTGAATGTGTTTCGCTTCGGATATGAGGAGCTGTGCCCGACGGTGTAACACTTTTCTACTAGTCTTGAGATTTTGTCTCGAGACGGAGTCATAGTTTCCACCACATTTCGAGTCCCAAGGACTGGTTGATATAGCGTTGTGGCTACGCCAAGCATGAGGCTTCACTTATGGAGTTCTTGATGTGGTTCAGATCATTGGCCGATTCTGACCCTTTTAGCTCCAGCGTCGTTATGCTATTTGTATTTGTCTTCTAGCTTGCTTCCTCTTGGGTCCTTCGGATGGGCAGGCTAGCTCTTCTTTGGTGGGTGTGGCTCATCAGATCCATGAGGGTCGGGATCCTATTTCGTTGGTCCTTGTCGAGACGCTTCTCGGGCTTGACGCAGTTCGTATTGAGGGTGACTCTTGCTTCGTAGGCAGTGCTTTACTGCTACAGGTATTCACTCGACTTTCTTTTTTCTGTATTATTCTCTATTTTTCTGCTCAGCTCTCCTTTTCTATATTTCTCTCTATCTTTTCCCTCTCAGCTCTCCTTTTTCTGTATTTCTCTCTATCTCAGCTCTCCTTTTTTTGTATTTTTCTCTATCTCATCTCTCCTTTTTCTGTATTTCTCTTTATCTTTTCCCACTCAGCTCTCTTTTTTTCTTTATTTCTCTCTAGTTTGGAAGATAAAGAAAGTGAACTTACTGGAGAAGCCCGTATCTGATAGCTATAGTGTAAAGTCCTTTGTCCATCATCGGGCTTACTGCCTCTACTCCTACTGAAGCTGGTTGGAAGGATTATCTGAGCTCTCTGACTGGGGAGGACATCGCCTGACTATGCCCCTCGCTGAAGATAACTCTCATGACTATTGTCACTGTGAGTCACTCGGGGGTTCTATTGGTCGGCTTGAAGCTGGCCACTTTCTATCATCCATATTGCACTCTTCGTCAATTTGGGTATGCTTAGATCAGACCTAACACTGCTGTGAGTCATCTATAGATTTATGCTTATCGAGTCCCTTTCTTGGGTTAATACCAGCGGGCTTGGCCTTCTCGACTGAGGATTTCGATCAGCAGAGAGTTTGATAACAGGCTTTTTGAGGATTATAAGGCTTGGCTTGGGACAGAATTAAAGCGCAGAACAAGTCGGGGAGGATATGTAAAGAGGAGAGAGACTTGACTTTTCTTCACTGTACCTTAATATTTTGTTTGCTTTCTCTTCTTCTTCTTCTTCTTCTTCTTCTTCTTCTTCTTCTTTTTTTTTTTTTAGCTTTTTATGATGAAGACTTGCGAGCCCCTCTTGTTTTTAGAACCAACTAAATCAGTAAAACTTTTTAGTGAAGGTTTTTTCGCTTTTAGTTTGTGATGATTTCTAAAACTGTTCTTTAGATTTTTTTTTTTGCAGTATAACGAATTTATTAGAAAAACTTAAAGTAAGTTTTTGCATTAATCGACTGCTTAAAACATGATTACAGTGGAGAGGTTCGAACAAAGATTTGGGCTGAACTTCTGACAGAAAATGCCTACGTATCCCGAAAAAGGGAATCAGGTTATAACATAGTTCGAAGTGTGGGTTACACTCGGGTATTGACACTCTCCTTCTCATTGCACTAACTTTTGCCAAGGTCGCCCTTATGAGTTTTCGGCCTTGCGGGCTGCTCTGACTTTCTCTTCGGCCGCCTTTATGGTTTTCAACCCAGCGAGCCTTTCTCTTTATTTCTATTTTTCTCTCAGGAATAAAACCTTTTAAGCTGATTCGAGTTGATTGGCGTATAAAAGACATTCCCATCCAAATTCGTAACTCCTTTTGACATCAAGGTTTTCATAAGATAAGGCCCGACCCGATTAGACTTGAACTTGCCCCTTGGGTCGAAGATCGGGGCTTTGATCTATTTGAGAACTAAATTACCTTCTTTCAAATCCCAAGACTTAATCTTCCTGTTAAATGCCCAAGTTATTCTCGTCTAATACCCTTGAATAATGCTCTGAGTCTCCTTTCATCGAATAAAAGTAACTCTTCGAACTTATCCCTTTGCTGATCTAACTCAGGAATACTGCATTTCAGCCATAATCCTTAAGGACGAAATCTCCAGCTCTACGGGTAAGATTGCTTCCATCCATAAACCAAAGCATACAGCGTTACCCTAGTAGAAGTTCTGATTGATGTTCAGTATCCCCAGAGCCCAAATAGTCACTTTTCCTGGCCAATCCTTGCTTCCCTCTATCGTTTTCTGTAGGATCTTCTTCACATTCTTATTTATAGCTTCCGCGAATGTATTGGTTTGCGGTCTGTATGGGGAAGACTTATGGCTGATAACCCGATATTACTCTAAGAGGTCTAAAATTCTCCTTGAAAGTGAGAACTGTTGTAAAAAATTATCTCGTGCGAAACTCCGTACCGACATATCAAATTTTTCTTAATGAACCTGGCTACTTGGGAGGCCCTTAGGACATGATAGGAGGCTGCTTTGACCCACTTCGTGAAGTAATCAATTGCTGCGAGAATAAACTCATCTCTATTTGATGCCTTAGATGTAACCTTCCCTATCACGTCAATTTCCCAAATCGAGAACAACCATGGCGAGGTCAAGTCATAGAGCCGAGATGGTGGCATATGCATTAGGTTTGTGTGAACTTCACATTTTTCACATCTTCGAGCAAACTGGTGACAGTCTATTTCCATCGTCATCCTAAAGCATCCTTGGCGCAAGATCTTCTTAGCCAGCATCATCCCACTCATGTGAGGTCCACAAACTCCTCTGTGAACTTCTCTCATCAACTCGTGTCCCTCCGTGTCAATGTAGAATTTATTGACTCCCAGATGTCCCCTCTTGTATAGTCTTCCTCCGCAGATTACAAACTGTGCGGCGAGTCTTCTGATAGCTCTCTGATCCTTTTTGCTGGCTTGACTAGGATACTCTCTCTTCTTAATGAAATTCCAAATGTCGTGATACCATGGTAGCCCATCATTAACCTCTTGGGTAATGGTGACATTACTGATTGTGAGCATATCCCTTTGTCAAATCTCCAAAGGCCTCATCTTTATCTCAAGTGATATGTCGATCATTGACGCCAAAGTAGCCAAGGCATCGGCAAACTTATTTTGTAGTCTCGGAACGTGGGTGAACACAACACTCTCGAAGTAAGGAATCATTAACTCGAGTTCTTGGTGATATTGGATCAACTTTTCTTATTTAACCTTGCACTCTCCTTTTGCTTGGGAGACGACCAAAGCTGAGTCTCCTATAACTTCTAAATTTCTTGCGTCTAGTTCCAAGGCGGCTCCTAATTCGGCTAACCAAGCTTCATACTTGGCCTAATTGTTAGTAACCTTAAAACTCAACTTAAAAGCCAAAGGGATATCGGAATAATCGGGGGTGATGAGGAGTATCCCTATCCCGTATCCGTACTGGTTTGAGGCTCCATCGAAATAGAGGTTCCACAGATCCTTCTCAATTGTCAACACTTGCTCATTGGGAAACTCAAACTTTGGGCTCTTCTTCGCCTTTAATAGGATGGTCAGCCAAGAACTCTGCACGACTCTCCCTTTCACTGATTCTCGTGACATATTATTGCAAATCAAACTCGGCTAGTATTAGCAATCACCGGGCTAACTTTTCTATCAACGTTGGCTTCTCGAAGAGGTACTTCACTAGGTCCATCCTTGAGATCAGAACAACTTGGTCCGCTAGCATGTAATGGTGTAATTTCCTAGATGTCCAAATTAGTGCCCAACAAGTCTTTTCTAAAGGTGCATACCGACGTTTGTATTATGTCATCTTCTTACTCAAATAGTAGACATCTCTTTCTACCTTAGTTTTATCTTCTTGAGCAAGCATACACCCCATTACTGAATCAGTCATTAATAGGTATAGTATCAGAGATTTACCGGGTTCTGTGGTGATAAGACTGGAGGGTTTTGCAAGTACCGTTTTATAGCATTGAAAGCGTCCTGGCACTGTTAAACCCATAAAAAATTAGTCCCTTTCTTCAAAAGTTAGAACATGGGTTCACAGGTTGTGGTCAGTTTAGCTATAAATCGACTGATAAATTGAATTTTCCCTAGAAAGCTGCTTATGTCTTCATGAGTTTTTGCTTAACAGGCTTAGCGTCAAGATAGAGAGGGATTTGGTGTTGTATGATATCAAGGTCAATTCTAGGCATATCTTTGTAGGACCATGCGAAAACATTTTTAAATTCTTTTAATAAAAGGGTTAACTGCTCACATTCTTCCGAATAGAGCGTAGAATCAACCTGAATTATTTGCGAATCCTTTTTATTATTAAGATTTATTAAAATAGTTTCTTTCATTATAAGTTTGGCTCGCACTTCTTATTCCTTTTCAACTAAAAGTTTTAATTCTTGGGGGATATCCTCCTCGAATTCATTAAAATTTTTAGAATCCAAACAAGATATTTGAGGCACAACGAAGTAAGCAAAATCTAGATTCATTTCATTGATTTCAATAGGGGTTACATTTTCGAACTCGAAGTAGAAAGGGACTTGGGATGCCAACAGGTGCATTCTAGGCAGATTTGTCATCATAGGAACCATTTACAGACTCGATCAAAACGGACTAAACAGCATCAGATTTGCACTCACTTTTCACATCATGTATGTCAGCACGTCCTCTTTTTTCTTTGTTATCTATAGCACTCGAGCCATCTCTTCATCGAAGAAAGAACCCAGATCTCCCCATTCGTAATGAGCAACTCAGTCTGTTTGCACTTTTTCAGTGAATTCCATATGCCATATCTCTACTTCTTCCTCACTGTCAGACAACTGGTGGCTGAAAAGATTTCTAACCCTAGCAACTTTTGATTAATTTTCTCCTCTGTCCATGGTTCGGGAAACCCACAGTAAGGGAAATCATCCCCTTCTTTGATATAGCGTTCTTTCAATGTCGGCGCGTACTTTTGCATCTTTAGTTCTTCCAACTTTGGTATGTATCCCAGTCCATATCCGTTGCGATTGTGGTGCAAGAAAATTGGTTTCGAGACTCCTTGCAGGTGCTTGTCTAGTCCTATTCCCAAAAAAATAGGACATTCCTTTCATTATTGCCATCACCTTCTGATTTACGTTGTCCTCTTCCTAGTTCATCAGAACTTGAATGGCCTTAGTCTCGTCGAAGTCAAACCTATTTAGCAGAAGGTCTTCTTCCTTGTGTTGGATTTAGAGGAGTGGAGTAGTGTCACTAAATGGAGTTGGCAAGCCTGCTTCTCCTTGAATGGTGACAATTACTTCTTCCTTGATTAGTTTCACTTTTTGGTGCAGGGTCGACGGAACTGCTCTAACTGTTGGATCGTGTAGCCATAGTCTTCCCAATAAAAGATTAAATGAGGCCTACACATCGAGAATATGGAATTTTACCTCAGGTTCCAAAGTTCCCACTACCACAGTGAAAGTTACTAAGCCTAACACATCTTTTCTTGTGTTATCGTATGCTCGTACTCCTTGTCCGCTCGACTTAAAGTCTTGCATCTTCAACCCAAAACAATAAGTAGTTCGTAGTAGGCACACATTGAGGGCGAAATCGTTGTCAACTAAGACAACCAACACCTATTTCTCTAAACACTGGACGGTCAGGTGTAGCGGCTTGTTGTGTGATGGTCCCTCTGTCAAAAAGTCTTTGTCACTAAAGGCGATAACATTAGACTATTTCCCGGGTATAAGCATTCTAATCATCTAGTCAGGGGATACATCGATTGGGATGTCTATGTTGTTGAGAGCTTTTAGGACTACTTGTACTTGTGGGAAGCCATGAGTAGTCCCTAAATACTCACATTAGCCTGTGTCTTCTTGAGCTACTTCAAAACTATGCCTTCCTCTTCACTGTTCAGTTTCTCTGCTTGCTTTCTTGATTCCTCTATGCCCCAACTTCGTTGCCCCTTCTCTAACTACACGAGCTTAAAATGCCTCTCGCTTTTCATCAAATGTTCTATCTGTTCTTCGGGTTCGCATAGTCCTTCAAACTGGTCAGCCACTTCTCAAATTTTGACTACCGGATATCCTTTCTCTTGAAAGGTTCAAAAATCGTCTACCTTAGTTTTCTCTCTGTTAAATCCTACATCCCCAAGAGATCTTCCTAAATTCCCATTATATTTTACGAAAACCAATCAGATTCTTCACCGATATTGGTCTCTAGTTCAAAGAGTTGTGGTAGTGATACCCCATCAAGCGATTCTTCATAATTGTATGATGGGGGAGGACCCCAAGGTTCCCAGGAACCTCCATGGGCATACAGTTCCTCCACAATCGGGTGCAACTCCGGCACGTCTTCTCCTTCATCATACTTCATATCCATGAATTCTTGCTCTATTTCTTTTAATTCCCACAGGTCATTCTCTTCTTGGTACAAGATTTCTTCTACGTCGAGATAACATAAAACTTGCCCTTCGGGAAAAGAAGTTCTTAGTTTTGGTTCCTGAAGATAAACGATGTATACAAAGGGTTCAAACATAGAACTTACGGTTCCCAACGAGTTCACCTGGGGTGAGTCCTTCTCTTTCTCTTCCTGCTCTTCTTTTTTCTCGATCTCCTTACCGATTGATAAATTCTCTTCCTGCCTACTCTCATTATCAACTCCCTTTCCTTTTGAAGACTCTCCTATTCCTAACATTGCTTTCTCTGCCTCTTCAACTCTAAAACTTGGCTCGAATTCCCCGTACTAGGCTGCCCCTTGGTGTCAAGCTGTATCATCACTTGGAACGGTTAGGATATGCCATTTGATGTCAATTCCAGCTTCCTCTAACTCATCAAATGCCTTAAGGTGCGCCAAATCCTGCCACAACTATTTGATTTCTTCATCTTCTTCATCATTACCGTTAATAGGGGAGGAACTTCCTCCTCGTGAACTATAAAGATCGAGAAATTATCAAAACCATTGTCTATCAGATCCTGAATAAGGTCATTGAGTAGCAGTACCTTTGGACCGGACTGTAGAATTGTAATTAGCTTCGATTATGTTGCAGAGACTATGAATTTCAGGGGATTAAAACCTTCGGCCCCTCCTTCAACAACATTCACATTTTGTTGAGTTGCGTGATTCGGTAAAAGATTTGTCGCTACATTCGACTTTTGAGCTACAGTAGGCAGAGGGATCACATTGTTGTTTATCAAGTCTTGAATCTCGTGCGAGAGCCTTATGTAGTTGTTGGTTAGATGTTCATGCCCCTGGGGGAAGGCACATTGTACTGGGTCAGATTATATCTGGGTGACAAAGGATTTGGTGGCAGGGTCAGGTCCAAAGGCTTTAGGAGGCCCCTTTTAATAAGACTATCAAGGACAGTGGAAAGTGGGACTCCTAGAGGAGTGAATATTCTTCTCAAAGTTCTTTACTGACTAGATTGCTCGAGCTTTAGGTTTAGGATGCTTACTTCGAAAACCTGATCATTGAAAATGTTGGTGAAGTTATTATTGACTCGATTAGGGTCATTAGTGCATGATTTCCTTACCCTTCAACTTGATCTTGCACTTTTCATTGCCCTTAATTGGATGAAACTTTCAATATTAACTCCTACATCAAGCAATTGTTCAAAGGCGATCGACAGATTTATTAGCATCTTTACGGCCATAGTTCTCCCCTTGTTGGATCGAGTCTCGTTCTTGATAGATGAACTCAACAAATCATTGACTTGAGCTTAAAGTTGCTTACATTGAGCTTGTTTTTGGATTTGCTAAGCCTGTAAGAGTTAGATTTGTGTCTGGCATTGAGTCTGAATCCTGGCCTAGTTGTTCATAGTTGTACTGATCTCGTCTAATGGTCGCCGTAGGTCCATAATTGCCCTCATCATATCAGCCATGATCAATTCTGGGTCAGCCACTGGGAATACAGAATCTAACTGTTCTACTCTTCAAACCGTTCTCTTGGAGATCGGGCCCAAGTACGTATAGGTTCTTCTCTGCATGAAGCTATTATCCCTGGTCTCTAAACTAAAAGGACTCACGTAAATCGAAAGACTCGTTAGCCGGGCCTAAACTCAAAACAACTCACTCTCGATGATGGATCGGGAGGACAAAAACTAGTCCTAATGGGGGTGCTAACTATACAAACAAAAGCATCCATAAAAGAAAATCACATAACCCTAAAAGATTTATTGATCTTAAAATAAGGGATTCTATGAAACTATATGCAACATGAGAAGGCTAGTATGTTTGCACTCAGTGTACCTTCTGAATAGAGTTAAGAATATACATTCTAATGCCAGGAATGGTGCAAGGCATGGTCAAACAGTACGCAACAACTCTTTTTGCCACATCTATGGGAGCATGTGGCTAGAAAGCTTGCTGGCTTCCCTGACATAGTCCTGAGACAGTAAATTGACCGGGGTATCGGGTAGGCAGAGCAGGGGTTCGAGAACCAAGCATACAAATTTGCAAAATACAAATGCGAATATCAGTAAAAAGTTTACAACAAGAACTATTAACATTTCAAGTTAAGCCCTCAAATTTGCAAGTTAAGTCCTCTCGCGAGATGCACCGGATATCTATTATTTTTAGAAAAATATTTTTTATTTTCAAAACAAGAAAATCTACGATATCTGAGCATTCTTTTTAGAAAAATAAAGTCACCACTTAATTTTTTAGAAAAATCAAGAAAAACAAAACAGAGGTTGAAATACGTAACCGGAGAAAAAGAGGGTTCGAGGGCTAAGGTACTAAAAGGGAATGTATTAGGCACCTTTTTTGCCCAACCGTGAGATTGGCCACTGCATTGTCAAAATTGGTTCTTATTGTAAATTTTTTAAAGGTAACATATACAGAACGGGAGGTTAAAGAGAATTTAAATATAAACAAGGAAAGAAACAAAAACCTAACTACAATTTTAGGGTCATGCAACTTGGTTATTATTTCTAGATATGCCACACATATCGTTTGTGCAAAGCAAAGAGAAAAATATGCAAAGAAAAGCTAAAATGAATAAATAAAAGTCTAAGGATCATGCAACAATATTTTTGTCTCTAACATGCTATGTTCCGGTTACACAGAATAAGTAAAAAAGATTTAAACACTATTTTAAGCTACTGGACTTGTAAAAAACTCACGGCCGTTGCAACGAATGTTGCGGCTGTGAAAAAAATAGTCACAAAACTCGCAGCCGTGACAAATATACGGTTACTGCAAAGAACAAAACAAGAAATCTTACAGCCGTGACAAATAAAATTGTAGCCATAGTTTTAAGGGGTCGACGGTATAGACATTGTGCAAGGCTTAAAATAAACTCAAATGAATAGGATATACAGGACGAAGACCAAAACCCATTCATTCTAGGCTAGATCTATCATCCTCCGTCCTCTACAGAAATAATATCTCTAAAATAGAATGTATAAGATATCAAAATGAACAATAGAATACTTAAAACATATTTTCATGTTACTGGTTTCACAAAACCTTACGACTGTAGCAAAAGGAAACGGCGGCTGTAACAAATATGAAGAAAAAGTTACAGCCGTCATGTTTGTAGATTTATAAAATAGAGAGAAATGGGGTATACAGAATGAAGACCATGACCTATTTAATATAGGACAAATGTACCATCTTGTGAGACCCTATTTTGTTTCTTTTTGCGTTATATAAATATATTCGACGTGTTCAGTCATGTTTATATATGTTTTGATGCATGCTTGAGTTTAAATATCCATGTTGGGTTGGTTCTCGGGTTGTTGGGGTTACGGCGCGAATTTAAAAAATTCAAAAAAAAAAGATATTTTGGAGGCCTATAAATATCTGAAATTAGATATTTTCAAAAAGATATTTTCAAAACTTATTCCCTAAGTTTCCTCCTTTTCTCTCTACCTTTTCTCTAACTTCTCGGGGCTCCGGGACTTCATTTTTTATGGTTCAACAGTTGATCCTTGTTGTTAGCATCGTGGTCTACGCATCCATCTGGACAGGATTTCATTTCGGTGAAGCTTGATTTTGTACGTGGATCGAGACGTCGAGTTTTCACTCACCGAGGTAGGATCCTAGACTGTTAAGTTGTTAAAGAGTGTTACATGTAATCTTATGCATATCTACCATTTAATAATGCATAAAAAGTGATTTATGTTTAAATTGGGTTTTTGGTTTAAAAATCGATTTTCATCGTTTCGATGGATGGATGTGTGTTTCGAGTGTCCAAGGGTGTTTAAAGGATGTTTGGAGGCTTGATTTGAGGTTTAAAGGGCAAAATCGTGGCTTAAAATCATTTTTTCTGGGTTACCAAGTCGATTGGATCATGGTGGTCAGTCGATTGGATCTTGATTTGGGCTTCCCAGTCGACTGGACCAGGAGGGTCAGTCAATTGGATTCCTTCTGTTTTGTGCCCAGTTGACTACATCAGTGGGTCAGTCGACTGGATTTCTTCTGCTGAGCTTTTTCTTATTTTCCAACTAGTTTCTAGTCGACTGGTGGGTTGGGCCCAGTTGATTGAAGGTCTGAGCTGTGGTTTGGGTGGTTTGGTGATCCTTTGGGGTGAATGGTTGGGTTCCTTTTGGGAAAAAGGTTTGGCTTTTGTCGAAAACATGTTTTATTGAAGGTTTGGAGCTAGCCTGTGAGGTTGAGTCTCAACTTCTAAAACGTTTTGATGAAAATATGTATTTACATGTTTTGTTTGATCTCCATGATTGATCGATCGGATCTCGTTTTATACATGTGTTAGATAAATTATTTTGCGGGTGATTTTTAAATGTTTTCCTTAGATGTACCGTGGCAGTGGGTGTGTTGAGTTGGGCTTCCATTGCTCTACGGTGAAAGTCTGAAAATGTGCGTAGAGTAGGTCCTTACGTGTTAGCAGGTTAATCCCCGTAAACGAGGTTGGTGGATGCTTAGTGCCCTCGGATTGTGAACCCGTAAACTAAGTGGTTAGTGGGTGCTTAGGGCCCTCGGGTTGTGAACCCGTAAACTAAGTCGGTTGCCTCCGTGAATGGCATTGCTTATGTTATCATAACTCCGTATAGAACTTGTCATTACCGAGCAGGCCTTAAGTGGCGACTAGGGTAATGAGCAGGAGTCTATAGTTGTTACCTTTGTCTGTGTGGTAGAGTCGATACATAGGATTACATTTTATTTCTTTCTCCTCGACTGTGTGACCCGAGTGGAGAATACTGTGTTTTTACTACTTTCCCTTAACTGTGGCATGATATCTGTCAGGATCATATGCATAGTTTCAAGGATAGAAAACTAATGGTTTTTGAGAGGAAAACCTTTTAGCTCCTGTGGTTGAGCTTACGCGGTTATGATTACATAACCTGCTTTACAACTTTATAAAGTCTGTTTCTATTGGGCTTTGGCTCATGGTGTGAGATTTTACTGTAAAAGCCATTTTCAGGTAAACATGCGGAGTTGACCTAGATGCAATGGTGATGGAAGACTTACTATAGTTTTTCCTATTTTTGTGACATATAGTTTACATGTGATGTTTGTTTCAGAAGGCGGGTTTTGTACGCTTTGAGGCGCTATACTTATTCATATATGAGAATGCATATTTACAATTTATGAGAGCTAAACTTTGGGAAACTTTTATCCAAATGTTATATTTTTGAGTTGATGGTTTTCCAACTGCAAATCTTATTTTCATAAACGGTGTTTGGTGGGCTTTCGCGTGACCCTGGAGTTTGGGGCCTGACAACTTGGTATTAGTGCTCTGGCTTTGAATACTTAAGAACCATGGGAATGAGGGTACATCAACTTTGTGAGGATGTGCGTGTGCTTGATTTCTTGTGTTTTAGCTTTTTGTTAATATACGCATGATAGCTTGTTCAGCATGATAGTGTGTATACGTGGGTATGATGGTTAGACCTTAGGATTGATTATTCTTGCCTTCGGGTATTTGGATTAACAAACTTGGGAGCCATTTTAGAGACGCGTTTCACAAATGTTACTTCTAGCAAGGAATTTAAGTAGGTTATCCGGAGTGACGAGTCTTTCTTATTAGTTCTCCTCGGTATGTGAGATGTGATGACATGATCTTAAGTGGTTACGTGTTAGCATGCTTATGTGTATTCTGTCTTTTACGTTAGCCACAAGATGTTGTATGGATGCTTATCCTATTATATTGCTTTCATATAGAGTTATGTCCACGCGGGGAGGACGAGGCCGAGATCGAGGCCGTGGCCATGGTTCTGGCCGAAGGGATGTTCAAGTTACAGATGTTGGGGATGCTAATGCACCTCACGAACCTATTGACGGGGGAGATCTGTTGCGTGAGATGGTCGGCTCCATTCGACAATTGGCTGAGGCCACTAGGGTAAGGGAGAGTGTACTTGAGCCGAGGGCAACGGTTGCGATGCATGAATTTCGCCGTCTGAACCCTCCTACCTTTTCTGGGGATCCCAACCCCACAGTTGCCACTGAATGCTGGAGCTGGTAACTAAGATCTTGGACACGCTTCAGATAGAGGAAGATGATTTGAGGGTTACTTTTGCTGCCTTTCAGCTGAGAGGGAGTGCTTACATGTGGTGGAAGTTTTCCAAGACCACAGTTGGGGGCACTTGGGAGGCATTCACCAAGGTATTTATGGAGAAATACTTTTCGAAAACATTGATGGATCGCTACAGAGAGGACTTTCTTTTTCTAATGCAGGGAATGATGACTGTGATTGAGTATGAAGCTGAGTTTACTAGCCTATCCCGGTTTACACAGGAGATCGTACCTACAGATGAGTTTCGTGTGAAGAGGTTCGAGAGGGGTTTGAGGCCCTCTATCAGAGATCGAGTGGTAGCATTCGGGATACAGGTCTTTATAGAGCTGGTGGAGACCGCCATGAAGGTGGAAGACACTCTGAACGAGATGCGCAGAGACAGAGACAGTAGGGTTCCGCAAGATGGGGGACGTGCATAGTACTAGGGACACAGGGATGAGCGTTGACGGACATCTGGTCTGAGCTCTCATTCAGTGGGGTTGTCTCCGCCACAGTCTTCTGCATCCACGCCTCCCGTAGCTTCAATGGAAAGGTCGAATCAGAGTGCCGTAGTCCAGCGCCAGTTCAGGCACAGTCGCAGTCATAGGCTCAGGGGAGGGGGCCGGTGGTATGTTTTGAGTGTGGCCGGTCTGGGCACATCCGTAGGGATTGTCCCAAAGGAGGGAGTATGAGGAGTATAGCTGGAGCACCTATTACTCCATCCGCCTAGGGACGCCAGCCATCTAGATTTGCAGAAGGGGGCGCCTCGGTACAGTTGGGCAGACAGTCGACAGTCTAGGGCCACAGTGGACAAGCCAGAGCATATGTTCTGGCAGATCTTAGTTCATCCAGAGCACCGGTTGTGCCTGATGCTGCTGCTACCACCTCCATGATCAGAGGTACTCTTCTAGTCTATAGATCATGGGCCAGTGTTCTTATTGGCACGGGAGCATCGCATTTATTTATATCATCTGCTTTTGCATCTACTTTGGGGTTGAAAATAGACTTGTTGGGTAGTGTTTTGAGCGTGGAGACCCCAGTCAGTGGGGGTGTGATATTGAGTCTTATTCGTAGATCCTACGTGTTGGAGGTCGCCGATCGTTATTTAGAGTTTGTCTTTATCATTCTAGACATGACCACGTTTGATGTCATTTTAGAGATGGATTGGCTGACCACTTATCGTGCCTTTATCGATTGCGATCGACGGAGGGTAATGACTTGTACACCAGCGGGAGATTGCTTTTGCTTTGTGGGTGACCGGTATGAGTGTTTAGTATCTATGCCCGGTGTTGCGCGGAACCAGGGCAACCTGGGTTCCCTCTTTGCAGCTCTCATGTTGGATGAGGGAGTTGGGGTTCGAGGAGCATTACCTTCGGTGGTTTGTGACTATCCAGATGTCTTTCTTGACGATCTGTTTGAGTTATCGCCGAACCGGGACATAGAGTTCTCTATTGAGTTGGTTCCAAAAACCACTCCCATATCCATGCCATCTTACCGTTTTGCACCCGCTGAGTTGCATGAACTTAAGGTACAGCTACAGGAGTTACTGGATAGGGGGTTTATGCGCCCAAGTACTTCGCTGTGGGGAGCTCCAGCTCTTTTTGCCAAGAAGGATGGATCCTTGCGATTGTGTATCGACTACCGAAAGCTGAATCAAGTGATAGTAAAGAATAAGTATCCTATGCCAAAGATAGATGATTTGTTTTATCAGTTGAAGGGGTCGAGCTACTTTTCCATGATTGACTTGAGATCAGGGTACCACCAGTGGAGGATTAGGGATGAGGACATAGCGAAGATCGACTTCCAGACTGGCTATGGTCACTACGAGTTTCTGGTCATACCGTTCGGTCTGACGAACGCTCCTGCTATGTTTATGGCTTTGATGAACCGGATCTTCCATCCTTATCTGGACAGTTTTGTGGTGGTGTTTGTGGATGATATTCTCATCTACTCACCCACTAGGCAGGTACAGGAGGACCATCTGCGTATTGTTCTACAGACATTGAGAGAGCATCGCTTGTATACGAAGTTTGAGAAGTGTAATTTCTGGATGTCTGAAGTAAGGTTTCTTGGATACGTAGTGTGGACAGACGGAGTAGGATTCATCAGAGACAGATGCTGTGACGGGTTGGGAGCAACCGAAGAACGTCTTTAAGATCCACAATTTTCTAGGTTTAGCAGGTTACTATCGACGATTCGTGAAGGATTTTGCGAGACTTGCCGCGCCGATGATGCGTCTGATGCGGAAGGGAGTTATGTTCATTTGGAGTGAGTCCTATGAGTCGGCATTCCAGGAGCTGAAGACGAGGTTGACTAGCGCGCTAGTGTTGATTATCTCAGAGTGAGATTTGGGGTATATAGTGTACTGTGATGCATCATATGACGGTTTAGGCTGTGTTCTGATGCAGGGAGGTAAGGTTGTAGCCTATGATTCTCGGTAGTTAAAGACGCATGAGAAGAACTACCTGACACACGATCTGGAGTTGGCTGCCGTGGTCTTTGCCTTGAAGACATGGCGTCACTATCTTTATGGTGAGCACTTCGAGGTTTTCTCCGATCATAAGAGTTTGAAATACTTGTTTTCATAGAAAGACCTGAACTTGCGCCAACGACGATTGATGGAGTTGTTGGAGGATTATGATTTTGACTTGTAGTATCATCCAGAGAAGGCCAATATTGTGGCTGATGCGCTTAGTAGGAGATCTTATGGGTCGTTAGCTTCTGTGGCTATACACGAGTGGCACATGCTTGAGGTGATCGGGGAGTTTGATCTGTGTCTCAGAGTGATAGCGACGGGTGCCACCTTGTTCACAGTAGTTTTGCGACCTGCCTTGATTGCCCGAGTGCTAGAGGTCCAGTAGACAGATCAGGAAGTGTAGATGATACGAGATTGTGTTGCTAGTGGAGAGGATACCGTAGATTGGGTTGTGGGTTCAGATCAGAGTCTGAGATTGGTCGGGAGGCTATTTGTGCCAGAATCATGCCGTACTGATAAACTACGTGAGTGTTATCATTCTCACCTTGCTGTTCATCAAGGAGGCATGAAGATGTATCATAACCTACGTCGTCAATTCTGTTAGACGAGAATGAAGAGAGATGTGATCTAGTTTGTTTCTCGGTGCCTTACTTGTCAGAAGGTGAAGGCAAAACACCAGAGACCGGCAGGATTGTTACAGCCGTTATCGATATCAGAGTGGAAGTGGAAGAACATCATGATGGACTTTGTGTTGGGACTTCCTTGATCACCTAGGGGACACGACGCCGTATGGGTTGTGGTTGATAGGTTGACAAAGTCTGCACACTTTCTCCCCATCTGTGTGAACGATTCGGTGGATAGACTGAGTAGATTGTATGTCAGAGAGATAGTCTAGTTGCATGGAGTGCCAGTGTCTATTGTTTCTGACCAAGACCCGCGCTTTACATCGCGCTTTTGGCAGAGTCTTCAGGAGGCTTTGGGGACGAACTTGATGTTCAGTACAACTTTTCACCCCCAGACGGATGGTCAGTCTGGAAGGACTATACAGATTCTGGAGGATATGTTGAGGGCATGTGTACTTGATTTTAGAGGTTCTTGGGAGGATTACGTACCGTTGGCAAAGTTTGCATACAACAATAGCTATCAGTCCAGTATTGGGATGGCACCGTATGAGGCTTTGTATGGTAGACTGTGTAGGTCGTTGTGTTTTGGATAGATGTGGGAGAGATCATAGTCTTGGGACCCGACATGGTACAAGAGACGACGGAGAAGATTGTAGTGATTCGCCAGCGTCTAGTGACATTGCAGAGCTGCCAGAAGAGTTATGCAGATCAAAGGAGACGACCTTTGGAGTTTGCTGTGGGAGGTTAGGTCGTAGCGAGAAGCTATCACCGCGTTTTATTAGGCCTTTTAAGGTTCTTGACAGGGTTGAAGAGGTCGCTTATCGTTTAGCTTTACCACCTCAGTTAGCATCTGTGCATAACGTGTTCAACGTTTTTATGCTTTGGAGGTATGAGCCTGACCTTTCACATGTGTTAGATTGGGTCGAGCTGCGGGTTGATGAGGATGTTACTTCTGAGGAGCGTCCAGTGAAGATTCTAGACACGAAGGAGCAAGTGTTGAGAGGCATAACAATTGCTTATGTGAAAGTCCTATGGCTTCATCACGGGATTAAAGACACGATATGGGAGCTTGAGTCTGGGATGCGTGCTAAATACCTGGAGCTGTTTATCTCGTGACCTTGTAGCGAATTTCGAGGGCAAAATTCCTTACGAGGAAGAGTTGTGAGACCCTGTTC
>JAULJZ010166112.1:0-16586 GCA_032270985.1 Heliamphora pulchella | reverse complement strand
ATTTCTCGTAATCAAAACAGATCTACTAAAATACTGTGCTACAGCCGTACTGGTGGTGTGTTCAATTCCAATTAAAACTGTGAACTGAAACTTATATTCTACAAGAACCAATAATCTGATCTTCTATGTGTAAGTCGAATTCTGCATACCAGATTAAGTACTATGTACAATAAAAGACATTCATGCACAATATTAAATAAATAATAAAATATATACATTACTCATAAAGATTCTTATTAAAATAAAAAAGTAGTTTTTATTAAAAAATAAAAATAATACTAAAAATTCAAAGCATGATTTTTAGTATATAACCCTAACAGTTTCAACTCATAAAGAGATTTAACAAGTTTACATTCATTCTTCTCCTATCCTGAAGCAACAAAACCCTTAGGTTGTTCGATATAGATTTCTTCATTTAAATCTCTATTTAAGAAAGTTGTTTTAATATCCATTTGATGTATTTCTAGATCAAATAATGGTGCAATAGACATTAACATTCTTATGAATGTTAATCTTGTCACAAGCGAGTAAGTATTGAAATAGTCCACCCCTTCAGTTTGCCTGTATCCCTTAACTATAAGTCTCGCCTTGTATTTCTTTATTGATTCATCTGCTCTCCAATTTATCTTAAATATCCTTTTATATCCAAGAGGTTTACAACTGGTTGGAAGATCCACCTGTTCCCAATTATGATTTTGTAAGATAGATTCAATTTCACTATTAATTGCCTCTTTCCACAAAGGTGCATCCGGGAGGACATTGGTTTCTTAAAAGTTTTAGGTTCATTTTCTAACAAAAATGTTAAAAAATCTGGACAAAAGTGTTTAGATGTTCTATCTCATTTACTACGTTTAGGTTCATCATCATCTCTCAATCCTTGATCCTTAACTTCCACTTGACTACTGTCTACTACCTACTGCCTACAGCAGTATTATAAGTTTTTTTTAAGAGAATTTATCTCTTGTGTAGATTTGCACGAAAATACATATTCAAAGAACGATGCATTTTTAGATTAAATAATTGTATTTACTTCAATCTCAAGATTATCATTTTTGTGTATTAGAAATCGATATGCGCTACTACTATTTGCATATCCTATAAATATACAATCAACAATTTTTTGTCCTAACTTAACCCTTTTAGGATCTGGAACCATTGGCTTAGCTAAATATTCGCACACTCTTAAGAATTTGTAGGAAGATTTTCGACCGTTCCATAATTCATGCGGAGTCTTGTTCATTTTCTTGGGGGGTATTTTGTTGAGAATGTAATTGGCAGAAAGTTTTGCTTACCCCCACAAGTTCTGAGTTAATCCAAAACTAATGAGTAAAGCATTCATTATTTCATTTAAAGTTCTATTTTTTTGTTCAACAACTCCATTTTGTTGTGGAGTATAGGGAGCTGTTATCCGATGGATAATTTCATGTTCTGAACAAAATTCACCAAAAGGTGATTCATATTCACCACTCCTATAACTCCTTAAAGCTTTAATATTTCTGCCAAGTTGGTTCTCAACTTTCGTTTTTTACAGTATAAATGTTTTTAAGGTTTCGTCTTTACTTCTTAGCAAATACACATAACAGTGCCTAGTACAATCATTTATAAAAGTGATAAAGTACTTTTTACATCCTTGTGTTTGAACAAATTTCAAATAAAAAATATTACTATGGATTAAACCAAGAGGCTCGGTACTCCTTTCCACTAATTGGAAAGGCGCTTTAATTAATTTTGCTTATACATAAGTTTTACATTTATAAGTTGAGTCAATATCAATTTTAGATAAATAATCCATGTTAATTAATTTACGTAAAGATTTAAAATTAATATGTCCTAATCTACCATGCCACATAAAAGAAAACTCAAGCAAATAAGTAGAAGATGTAGTCTTATTGATAGTTGGAACACCAGTTAGTACATTTAGTTTAAACAAACCATCTGACATATACCCCTTCCCTATGTACATGTCATCCATACTAAGAGTAGATTTATCAGATACAAAGACCAATTTAAACCCATTTTTTCTTAACAACGACCCCGATACAAGATTTTTACGTTTCTCTAGCATATATAGGACATTGTTAAGCGTTAATTCTTTACCCAAAGTCATCTTCAGTACTGTGAGACCCAGTTCCTCTTCCTTTTTATCATGTATATTCGATGTGTTAGTTTTACTTCATCGTCTTAGAACAACATATGTTATACATGTTTTTACCGTTAAATGTATGATAAGTTGTTTTTGTCCTTAAACGTGTTTAGTTGTGTTTTGTTGGATAAAAGGTGTTTTTGCGATTTCGTTTCGAGGTTGTCGGACTTGTGTATGTCTGTAGGTGTTGAAATGGCTAGTTTAGTTGATTTGTTGCAGGGTTGTGATCCCTTTTCCCCCATTGGCGCTAGGATTTCCTTTCTCTGTAACCCAGTCGACTGAGGTCGAAAGGTCAGTCCACTGGATAGGCGGTGTGTTGGTTCAGTCGACTAAGTTGGGCACGTCAGTTGACTGAACTGAGTCGGTGGAGATTTTTAACTTTCGAGTAGCCTTTGTTAGTCGACTGAAGAGGGAGGTTCAATTGAATGAACTCTTATTTTGGCGTGGTCTATAAATATCCAGCCCTAGATATGTTCTTAGATATTTTCTTTTCTACACAAAAGCTCCACCTTCTCTCTTGCCTTTCGGGGGACCCATGTTTGGTTTTTGACGATCAGTCAATAGATCCTTGCTTTTCTCACCTTGAGCTTCGCATTTATCCAGACGAAATCTCATTTTGACGAAATTCAATTTTTGAGGCATCGAGTTTTGACTCATTGAGGTAGGATCCTAGACTATCTTGTCGTTAAAGAGTGCTACATGTGATTATATGCTTTTCTATCATTGAAAATGCTACAAATGTTGTATTTCTTGTATAAACCATATTTGTTGGACAAAAGTGTGTTTTGCGTTGTTTTATGGTTTATTACATGTTGTGGACGCGTGGATGTCCGTGGTTTTTAAAAAGGAGATTTGAAAATGAAGAGATTTTTGTAAGGTCTTGAAAATTGTGTTTTGGAGGTTTGGAGCTAACCCTCGGGGTTGATCTCGGAGATTTAACATTTTGGTAAAAATGGAGAAAACAGGTTTAAAATGTTGTTCGGTGTCCAAGGATAGTGGATGACGTGGAAGATGGCTATTGGATCTTTTTATACAAGATTAATGTATAGTTTTAAATGTTTTCGTAGTCGAGCTACGTGTTGATTTTTAATGATCCTATAGATGTGCCATGATACTATGTGTGTATGTGGGCCTCCATTGCCCCTCGGTGAAAGTCTGAAAACTTGTGCAGGTAGGTGCTTCGCTCCTTCTGGTTAATCCCCGTAAAGAAGTGGTAGGTGCTTCGCTCCTTTAGTTTAACCCCGTAAATGAAGTGGTTGCCCCTATGTGTAGCGTGTGTTGTTGTGACTATGTATAAAATTTGTCATTACCTAGCGAGTCTCTGTATGGCTTGGGTCTAGGGTAATGGACATGAGTCTATAGTTATTACCTTTTTCCGAGTGTGACAGAGTTGGTACATAGAAATCATTGTCGGTTGTATGAACCGGGTGAAAAATAACGCTGTTACTGTTTTTCTTTAACTATTAGATGCTATGTGCATTGTTTGAAATGCGTGGTTTTAACGATGAAAAACCATTTTGATGCTCGTGTGAGTTGGATGAAAACTTGGGGTTTTTGAGTAGGAAAACCGTTTTAAGGCATGTACAGTTGAGTCGATTTTATGCTATGTGATTGCATATCATGCTTTATTGCATCATAGTCTATTTTCATTGGGCTTCGGCTCACATTGTGGGATTTGTGAAAACCTTTTTTAGGTGTAGGTGATCACAAGGGATGATCTAGTAGTAGTCAGAGTGGCAAAAGGCTTCTGTGTAGTTTTTCTTTTTGTTATGTAATCACGTACTTTTACATATTCTTCCTGTTCCTAGAGGCGTGTTTTGTAAGCCTTGAAGCGATATATTATCCATGCATGGATTAGAGTGTATGTTGTTTTGAGAGAAGAACCCTGGGTACTCTTCTTGATTTCAAATGATGTATACGTATTTTGGTTAATTGTTTTACAAATAAAACCTTATTTTCGTGAATGGTGGTTCGGTGGACTTTTTACGTGACCCTAGATTTTGGAGCATGACAACTTGGTATCAGAGCTTTGGGTTCGAATACCTAAGAGCCGTGGAAAGAGGGTGCATCACCATGTGAGGATGATTGCGTATGCTTGATTGCATGTGTTTAAGTGTTTTATAACGTGAGCATGATAGCTTATTGAGCATGATAGCTTGTGTACACGTGAGTATGGAGGTTGGACCTTAGGATTGATTAGTCTTTCCTTAGGGTGTTTGGATTAACAAACTTAGAAGCCAAGTTAGAAATGTATTTGGCCAACGTGTTTTCTAGCAAGAAATCTAAGTAGGTTATCCAAATCGACGCATCATTCTTGTCGGTTCTCCTTGGTATGTGAGATGTGTTTACATAATCTTGAATGGCTATGTATTAGTATGATTATGTGTTTTATGTCTTATGTTAGTAATAACATATTGAATGAAAGCTTATGTTGTTATGTTGCTTTTATGTAGAAGTTATATCCACGCGAGGAGGACGAGGCTGTGGTCGAGTCCGAGGCCGTGGTTTAGGCCGAAGGGATGTGCCAATCCCAAATGTTAGGGATGCTAATGCTCCCCAAGGACCTGTAAACGGGGCAGACTTGCTGCGTGAAATCGTAGGCTCCATCCGGCAGCTGGTTGAGGCTGCTAGGGGGAGAGAGAGAGTGTACTCGAGCCAACGGAGATAGTCGCAATGCACGAGTTTCGACGTCGTGACCCTTCTACCTTTGTCGGGGATCCCAATCTCAAGGTTGCCACAAAATGGCTGGAGCTAGTGACCAGGATTCTGGATACGCTTCAGATAGTGGAGGATGATCTAAGAGTAGCATTCGCTACATTCCAGCTAAGAGAGGGCACCCACGAGTGGTGGAAGTTTGCCAAAACTATAGTGGGAGGCACTTGGGATGCTTTTACAAAGATATTTATGGAGAAGTACTTTCTTGAGTCCTCGAGAGATTATTTTCGGGAGGAGTTCCTTTCCCTTACTTAGAGGGTGATGACGGTGCTTCAGTACGAGGCCGAGTTTACCAGCTTGTCTCGATTTGCACATGAGATTGTGGCTACAGATGAGTTGTATACAAAGAGGTTTAAAAGGGGTTTGAGGCCCATAATTCGAGATCGAGTGGCGGCATTCAAGATGCGCACCTTTATAGAGTTGGTGGAAACAGCCATTACCGTGGAAGATACCCTGAATGAGATACGCAGGGTTAGAGAGAGTAAGTGTCAACATGACAGGGGAGGTGCACAGTTTTAGGGGTGCAGGAGCAAGCGACAGAGGTCGTTTGGTGTGGGTTCTCATCTCGCAGGATCGTATCAACTGTAGTTTTCTACACCTTCACCTTCAGCGGCTTTAACGGGAAGGCCAGAGCAGAGAGAGCTCATTTGTTATCGATATAGATAGGGAGTGCATCATGCATAGGAGTGCCCACAAAGGAGGCAGTATTGGAGTTCAGCGCCTGTTCAGTCACAGGAGAGAGAGCCACAAGTTTGTTATGGATGTGGCCAGTCAGGACATATTCGTAGGAATTATCCTCGATGAGGGAGTATATGGAGTACGACAGGAGCACCAGTTGTTTCACCCGCTCCAGAACGACCAGTTTATCAGTAGCTTGTGGCGCAGACGTCTAGGATTGCAGATGGGGGTGCCTCAGTACAGTCAATGAGGTAGTCGATAGTTCAGGGGTACAGTGGACATGTTAGAGCACTACAGGGCAGATTATACGCCCTTATTGATCCTAGTTCTTCTAGAGCATTGGTTGTGCCTAAGGCTGCAGCTATTATAGTAGTGATCAAAGGTACTCTCTTAGTATTTAGATCACGGGCCAGTGTTTTTATCGACACGGGAGCATCGCATTCCTTTATTTTCTCTACTTTTGCATCTATATTGGGGTTAGAGATAGACTTGTTGGGTAGTACATTGAGTGTAGAGACCCCTATTAGTGGGATTGTGATGTTGCATTGGGTTTGTAGATCCTGTGAGTTGGAGGTCATCGGTCGCTGTTTAGAGTTTGATTTCCTCATTCTAAACATGACCACGTTTGATGTCATCCTAGGGATGGATTAGCTAACCACCTATCATACCTTTATCGATTGCGATCGACGGAGGGTATCAATTTGTACGCCTGAGGGTTATTACTTTTGTTTTGTAGGCGATCAGGACAAGGGTTTGGTTTCCATGCCCGGTGTTATCCAGAATCAAGGGAATCTGGGGTTCCCCTTTTCTGCGCTCATGTTGGACGAGGTGGTTGGGGTTTGAGAGGAGTTTCTTCCTGTGGTTTGTGACTATCCAGATGTCTTTCCTGACGATCTGTTTGAGTTGCCACCAAATCATGAGGTAGAATTTTCTATCAATCTTGTTTTGGGAGCAGCTCCTATTTCAATGCCATCTTACCATTTTACACCGGCTGAGTTGCAAGAGCTCAAGGTATAGCTTTAGAAGTTACTTGATAAGGGGTTTATACGTCCGAGTACGTCGTTGTGGAGAGCTCCAGCTCTATTTGCAAAAAATAAGGATGGGTCCTTGAGGTTGTGTATTAACTACTGAAAGTTGAATCAAGTGATGGTGAAGAACAAGTATCCAATGCTGAGGATTAACGACTTGTTCAATCAGCTAAAATGTTCGAGTTGCTTTTCAAAGATCGATTTGAGATCAGGGTATCATTAGTTGAGGATTTAGGATGAGGACATAGCGAAGACCACCTTTCGGACTCCTTATGGTTAATATGAGTTTTTAGTTATGCCGTTCGGTTTAACAAATGCTCCTTCGACATTTATGGATTTGATGAATCGTATCTTTCATCGGTATCTAGACAGTTTTGTGGTTGTGTTCGTGGATAATATTCTTATCTATTCACCCACAATGGAGAGCATAAAGAACACCTACGTATTGTTCTACATATTTTGAGAAAGCATCACCTGTATGTAATGTTTGAGAAATGATAGTTTTGAATGTCTAAGGTGAGTTTTCTTGGACATGTGTTATAGAAAGATGGAATATCAGTGGATTCTTTGAAGACTAATGCAATGATAGACTGGGAATGACAGAAGAATGTATTTGAGATCCGTAGCTTTTTGGGTCTAGTAGGCTACTACCGGTGATTTATAGAAGGCTTTTCTAAGCTTGCGCGCCGATGCCGTGACTTATTTGTCAGGAGGTAAAGGCAGGGCATCAGAGACTGGCAAGGTTGTTACAGCCGTTGCCAATATCAGAATGGAAATGGGAGAATGTCACGATGGACTTTATATCAGGACTTCCTAGATCGCCTAAGGGACACAACGCTGTTTGGGTTGTAGTCGATAGGCTGACAAAGTTTGCACACTTTCTTTCCATTCACGTGAAGGATGCTGTGGACAAATTGGGTAGGTTGTACGTCAACGAGATAGTTCAATTTCACGGAATACCTGTATCTATTGTTTCTGATCGAGACTCGCGCTTTACATCGCGCTTTTGGCAGAGCCTTCAGGTAGCTTTGGGGATAAGTTTGATGTTCAACACTACTTTTCATCTGGAAACGGACGGATAGTGCGAGCGTACTATACAAATCTTGAAGGATATGTTGCGAGCTTGTGTGCTTAATTTTTGGGGTTCTTGAAAAGATCACCTATCATTGGCAGAGTTTGCGTATAACAACAGCTACCAGTCCAGTATTAGAATGGCACCTTTTGAGGCTTTATATGGTAGGCTGTGTAGGTCACCAGTGTGTTGGACAGATGTGGGAGAGACTACTTGGTGCGTGAGACAGTAGAGAAGATTACAATGATTCATCAACGTTTAGTGACAGCTCAGAGTTTTCAGAAGAGCTATGCTGACCAAAGGAGAAGACGTTAGGAGTTTGAGGTAGGGGACCATGTGTTTCAGAAAGTCTCGCCACGCAGAGGTTTGATGAGATTTGGCCGTAGCGGAAAGCTATCACCACGTTTTATTGGGCCGTTTGAGATCCTTGAGAGGATTGAGGAGGTTGCATACTGTCTAGCTTTACCACCTTAGTTGGCATCTATGCATAACGTGTTTCATGTTTCCATGCTTTGAAAGTATGAGCCTGACCCGTCACATGTGCTGGATTGGGTTGAGTTACAGGTAGATAAGGATATTACTTATGAGGAGCAACCTGTGAAGATACTGGACACGATGGAGAAAGTGTTGATAGGGAAAACCATTCCTTATGTCAAGGTTCTATGGCTTCATCACTGTGTAGAGGAAGCGACATGAGAGCTTGAGTCCAGAGTTTGTGCTAGATATTCGGAGTAGTTTGCTTCGTGACCTTGTAGTGAATTTTTAGGACGAAATTCCTTAAGGGGGGAGAGTTGTGAGACCCAATTTCTCTTCCTTCATCGACTTAGAACAACATATGTTATACGCATTTTTACCGTTAAATGTATTATAAGTTGTTTTTGTCCTTAAACGTGTTCGGTTGCGTTTGGTTAGATGAAAAGTTATTTTTACCATAGACATTGAAATGGCTAGTTTGGTTGACTTGTTGTGGGGTCGTGATCTCTTTTCCCCCGTTGGCGCTAGGGTTTTCTTACTCCATAACCTAGTCGACCGAGGTGGGATGGTCAGTCGACTGAGTTGGGTAAGTCAGTCGACTGAGTTGGGTAAGTCAGTCGACTGAATTGAGTTGGTGGACATTTTTAACTTTCCAGTAGCCTTCGTCAGTCGACTGAAGGGGAGGTTTAGTTGACTGAACTTCTATTTTGGCGTGGTCTATAAATATCCAACCCTAGATATTTTCTTAGATATTTTCTTTTCTACACAAAAGCTCCACCTTCTCTCTAGCTTTCCATGGGACCCGGGTTTGATTTTTGACGATCAATTAGTAGATTGTTGTTTACTTTGCCTCAGGCTTCGCATCTATCCCGACGGAATCTCATTTCAGTGAAGTTCGATTTTTGAGGCATCGAGTTTTGACTCATCGAGGTAGAATCCTAGACTATCTTGTCGTTAAAGGGTGCTACGTGCGATTATATGCTTTTTTATCATTGAAAAAGCTATAAATGTTGTATTTCTTGTATAAATCATATTTGTTAGACAAAAAGCGTGTTTTGTAAGGTCTTGAAAATCGTATTTTTGAGGTTTGGAGCTAACCCTCAGGATTGAGTCTCAGAGATTTAACGTTTTGGTAAGAACGGGGGAAACATGTGTGAAATGTTGTTCGGTCTCCATGGATAATGGATGACGTGGCGGATGGCCATTTGATCTTTTTATACATGATTAATGTATAGTTTTAAATATTTTCATAGTCGAACTAAGTGTTGGTTTTTAATGATCTTATAGATGTGCCGTGACAGTGTGTGTGTGTGTGTGTGTGTGTGTATGTGGGCCTCCATTGCTCCTCGGCGAAAGTTCAAAAACTTGCGCAGGTAGGTGCTTCGCTCCTTCGAGTTAATCCCCGTAAAGAAATGGTAGGTGCTTCGCTCCTTCGGTTTAAGCCCTTAAATGATGTGGTTTCCCCTGCGTGTGGCGTGCATTATTGAGACTCCATTTAGAACTTGTCATTACCTAACGAGTCTCTATATGGCTTGGGTCTAAGGTAATGGGTATGAGTTTATAGTTGTTACCTTTGTCCTGGGTGTAACAAAGTCGGTACATAGGAATCATTGTTAGTTGTGTGAACCGAGTGAAAAATAATTCTTTGTTACTGTTTTTCTTTAACTGTTAGATGTTATGTGCATTGTTTGAAAATTGTGGTTTTAACGACGGAAAACCGTTTCCTGGCTCGTGTGAATCAGATGGAACCTTGGGGGTTTTGAGTAGGAAAACCGTTTTAAGGCTCATACAGTTGAGTCAATTTTATGCTATGTGATTGATTATCCTACTTTACTGCACCATAGTCTGTTTTTATTGGGTTTCGGCTCACGTTGTGGGATTTGTGAAAATCTTTTTCAGGTGTAGGTGATGACGAGGGATGATCTAGAAGTGCCCGTGGTGGTAGAAGGCTTCTGTGTAGTTTTCCTTTTTGTTATGTAATCACGTACTTTTACATGTTTTGCCTGTTCCTAAAGGCTTATTTTGTAAGCCTTGAGGCGATATATTATGCATGCATGGATTAGAATGTATGTTGTTTTGAGAGAAGAACACTGGGTACTCTTTCTGATTTCAAATGATGTGTATACATTTTGGTTAATTTTTTTACAAATAAAACCTTATTTTTGTGAATGGTGGTTCAGTGGGCTTTTTACGTGACCCTAGATTTGGGGCGTGACAAGTACAGCCTTACCTTATCCTTCAACCTTCGCAGTAGAAGAATTTCCCAGGAAGAGCTATTCCCCACTTGTCAGTGGTTGATAGAAGGTGAACGTCTTTTGTTGCGAACAGACATATTGGGTTGCGCCGGTATCCACCCACCATTCCTTGGAATTGGATCCAATCAGATTCACTTTGGATACCACAGCCGAGAGAGTTATGTTAGACACGTCTGTTGAGAGATTTTCAATTTTAGCAATGTTGGCCTGAGCATGCTTCGGCTTCTTCGAGGCATTTTCTTGGTCTTTGTGGTTACGGCAGTCTTTCGCTCGATGGCCTGGCTTGTTGCACGTAAAACACCTTTCTTGAACATCTTAGAATTACCACACTTCACGTTTTAGTTGTGATTCTTCTGCTTCTTCCATTTTTGGGCTTGTTCCACCATATTTGCCTTTGCTTTAAACTGGAACAACTAAGAACCTTTCTTTTCTGCAATGCAGTTATCCTCTTCAATCCTTAGCTGGACAATCAGGTCTTCAAACCTCATTTCCTTGCATTTGTACTTCAAATAGGTTTTAGAATCCCTCCAGAATGGTGGAAGCCTTTCTATAATTGCAACCACTTTGAAGGATTCACTCAGAGTCATTATCTCTACATGAATTTCATGCAATATCAATTGAAGATCTTAAACCTAGCTAATGATAATTTTGGAATCCACCATTAAAAATTCAAGAAATCTATCGACAACAAATTTCTTCATGTCGGCATCCTTCGTCTTGTACTTCTTATCTAGTGATTCCCATAATTTATTCGCCGTCTTCAGAAGACTGTACATGTTATACAACGTTTTGTCCAGGCCATTAAGGATGTAGTTTCGGCACAAAAAGTCAGCATGCTTCCATGCTTGTCTACAACAACAACTTGCTGATCTCCCCTATTCTCAGACAAAGAAAGAGCATATTCTTAGAGAAACAACACCAAATTTAACATCATAAGATAGAACAGTATCTTTTGTTGCCATCTTTTGAATTGTGTCCCATTAAACTTTTCTAGTTTCTCAACAGGGTTCATAGGAACTGTAGCCAGAATCGAGGCTGAAACAGAAGTAGCAACTGGGGTAGGTACAGGAGGGATGAGATTTTCTCTGTTTTCGATTTCAATTGCCATCATTACAAAATTCGAATCAACACCGAAATAGAATCCGATAACAAGTTTTATAAAAAGTACAAAATAGTAAAATCAAAGAATTGTCACAATAGTTTAATAAAAACACTAAGTTTTATAAACTATAAAACAGTAAAATTAAAGAACTGTAATAATTGTTTCACCGACAAAATATTTCTAGAAACTATGTATATAGAAAATTTGTCTTAAGATTGTTGGTCAAAATGAAAATCAACAATATGTTGGTTAACGAAAAAAAATTATTAGTTTTGGAAAAAGAGAAATAGAATTTTAAAATCTGTTTACTCTATACAGGAAAAATAAACACTGCAATCTAGATTAAAACCAAATCGATAAATAATTTTGAATCAAAACCTTTTATGAACAAAAAATTAAGAACGGAGAAGAACTTAGAATGAAACTGTGTTTTATAAAAGGAAACAGAACAAAATAAAACTAAATACGAAATCGAACAATAAACTAAAACTCTTACAGTATAAATGTTGCAATCGAGTCCAACGTTAGATGTTGTACCCTTAAGATAGATTTCGCCCACGCCTTGGTGCTTGCGGTTAAACGGGCATCTACCTCCAAGATAAAACGATTGCCAAGTGTAGTTGAAGCATGGCAGTCTGCACACATAGCAAACCATGCTGTGCTTGAATTATCTCAGACTACTTGATCAAAAATGAAGGAAGCAGGATTTCGGTAATTGAGGAAACAGAGGGACGGAAGTTGGATGTCGAATGAATTAAAAAGGGCACTTAAACCGCCTTTAAATAGGCATTCTAGGTGACTGTTCGGTTTGAACCGAACAGGAATGAATCGGTTTGGCCTGGTGGTTAGACTGCCCAATAGGCACGAACCCTCCAACGGTCCTCGATCTGTTTTACAAAAAGATAAGGGTTAACCCGACCGAACCCACAGCCTACGGCCCACGACCCACGACCCACGACCCACAACCCATGTGGGGTTTGAGTCGAATCTCTAAGGGGCACACCCTTTAGGCCAAGGTTAGCTTATATAAGTCACTCATCCACCCTTCTCCCAATGAATGTGGGAGTGAGCAAAGTTAACAACTTTTACTAACTTCGATGGCACACTTTTGGAGTAAATTTCTTATTCACCCATTAATAGTTTTGAATGCTACAAAATTCATGATTACACTATTCATAGAGATAAATATATTGGAACTTGAATTCAACAAAAAAGGTTAATCCAATTTAAAAATATTTAACTTCAAAATTAGCTAAAAATTGTGTTCTAAAAATTCAAAATCCACTTTTTTCCAATTATATTTTGATGATTAGATGAATTAGAAAGTAGGGGAAGAGCTAAGAAAATACATAACTTAGTTTTCGTATATAATTTAGTTTTTTGTATTTCTTGGGTCCATGAAAAAGAGTTTACAAAACGTTTCACTTTCCGCTTTCCTTTCTTTTCTCATTTGACATTGGGTTTGACTGTGAGGCCCAGCTCCTTTTAATTTTTTAATATATACTCTCAATGTGTTGTATATTGTTTTAATGTTATAAAAAAAGTATGTTTCTATGTGTTTTATACATGTGCTGGTTTAGTTATGCATGTTGGTTTCGATTCCGGTCCTATTTTGGCATCGTGACAGAAAAGTTGGAAATTTTTTTGGGCAGGAACTGCTCGATCAGTTTTTATATAGCTTGAGCGGTCTATCTGGTGTAGGTTTTCTAAAATGCATGAGTGGCATTCGGTTTTGGACTAAAGCTTGTTGAGCAAGCTTCTCCCTATCTTCCTTGAAAGTCTAACCAAGCTCTCTGTCTTCTCTCTAACTTTTTGCTTGGTTTGGGCCCGATTCTTGATGTGGGGATAATCGGTCCTTGTTATACGCGTCGTGTGCTTCGCGTTCATCAAAACAGAATCTTGTTTTGGCGACTTCGATTTTTCGTTGATTTTTTAAGCGTCAAATTTTTAATGCTTGGAGGTAGAATTCTAGATTAGCTTGCCTTAAAGGGATGATGCGCATGTGATTATGTGCATTTTTACCATTTTAAAATGCTATAAATGTCAAACTTTGTATTTAAATCGTGTTTGGTGGGATAAAAGGTATGTTAGGCTTTTGTATGGTTTATTACAAAGTTAGTGGACATATGTGTACGTGGTTCTCAAAAAGAATGAGTTTTGAAAATTGAAAAGATTTATGTATATGTTGTGGGAACAATGTTTTGGGAGGTGTAGGACTAACCCTTGGGGATGAGCCGTGGTTTCATCGGGTGATTGATGAATGTCTTCCTTTAAATGTTCACGCGTGGCTATGTGTGCTTCTCTAAATGTATAACATCTATGTATATGAAATTGGAATTCGATTGCTCCTACAGTGAAAGACCGTACATAATTGCTTAATTAAGGCTGGTACTGCCCTATGGTGTAAGACCGAGAACAATTGCATAATTGGGGCTGAGGTTGGTCCTGCAGTGAAAGACCGTAAAGAATTTGCATAAGGGGGGTTAGTACTTATCCTTCAGTGGAAGGCCGTAAAGGAGTGTGAGGTGTGTAGAAAACATCATAGGTTGTGGAAACCTAGTTGGAATGCAATGTGCATCGTGTGATTATTGAACTACTAGATGTTGCTGAATTATATGAAAACTTATGGTTTTAAGGATTGAAAATCATTTTGAGACTCGTGTAGTCAAGTTATTTATATAATTTGTGATTGAATGTTATACTTTTAATTCATGCTAGTCTTTTTTCTATTGGGCTTCAGCTCACGTTGTGAGATTTGAAAACCTTTCAGGTAAATTTGATCGCATTGAGCGATCTTGAGGAGCCCGGAGATGGTGGAAGACTAAGTCTCTTAGTTTTCTTTTGGTTTTAGACCTAAAACATAGGCTTTGTAAGCCATGAGACCTTGATTAATATTAATGCATGTGTGTTGTGTAGCACCCCGCTCCCGAAAGGCACCAAACCTAAACAAAGGGATGTGATCCCGCCTTAAACCGGCGGCCAAAGAGAAAGACAAGGGATAAAGATATTAAGAGACCAAACAAGAACTTCTAAGTAACCACAACACCTTAATGTCAAAAGAGATATGTATAAGTCACTAGGGATTCGCCATCCCAAGGGCTTACATTACTTCTAAAAAATCCAAAAAAAAACATCAGGGTCTTATACATGAAGCTCAACAAAAACTAAAAACTAAACAAAAGAAAACTGAACCAAAATGATTCCCAACACTAGAACCAAAACTACTCGACGACGCTTGTGGTGGACCAACTCCTGGCCGTTCATGCTATCAGCAACCATAGAGATTACAGGAGAGCGCACTTAACATTATCATGAACAGAAAAAATAGTTACTTAGTTAAGGATAACTGAAAACTCTTTCTAAAAACAGTTCATCACCTTTTTCACGAAAATATAGAAACTGATGCATTTGCTTGAACATGAAAATATCACAGATTATACAGAACCTTCTTAGTATTACAAAAAGAAATATGTTCCTGGCTTAACCGCCACAAATTTAAAATGCATGACCACTTTCTCAAATCGAGACTCAAACCCCAACAATGTCCAAGTAGTCGTCAACCTCACGACTAGGAGTTCTGACGGTACCGTAACCTCAATTCGCAATGCACGGATAGCAACGTGATGGAATGAAGGCCACTCTCCACTAAGCACGAGTGGTATGTGCTAAAACCTGGGACTTAGCCCAAAAGCCTTTAAGAAAAAAACCCCCGATCAATGGGAAACCTCCCCCATAGGGACAAACAACACCCATAGTTGGGTAACCTCCCTCATAACAGGATATAAAGGGCCAAAAACCTTGAAATTTGACACTTTGAAACAACCACACAACATTAATCATACTTTCATAGTAACATCATGCTAACTCAAAATATCATGGATAGCACACATGAATTAAAAACATCATGGCTTTTAAAAACAACAGGTTCATGCGATCGTCAAACTGGTCATAATTCAAAATGTATACTTTAAAGTATTTTCATGCATCATTTACATAAACTCAAGTTCAACATAATGGATAAGCACTCTCACTTTATCTTATATGCATACGAACTGAGCTTTTGTCAATGAGCTAAGCTTGCTCCTCGGGTAACAAAACTTTTATACCTAGCAAGCAAACATGACTTAACCGTCAACACGGAGTTCTACCCCTCTTAGAACGTGAAGTACTAAAATGATTCTGATCATTAAATATTTTCTTGGTTTTTAGGGACCATGGTTACTTTTCTTTTAGGTTTAAGGGGTAGTACACACTTGCCGAATCTTTCACTTGTTTAAAGATTTAACTTAACAATTTATTACTCTCTCCCAATCATTAAAATTTAAAGTATCGCAGTATCTTGAGGTACTTAGACTTGGAATTGGATTATGATTTTTGGTGATAAACTAGATTAAAATATTACCTACAACTTTTATGTTCAACAACAAAGCCAAAACCTAAGGCAAATGGGTGAAAAACCTGACGAAAACAAAAATAGTTCAGCACTTGCTCAGAGAATTAGTCAGAAAGTGTCTCTGTTGGTCTCGGTTTAGGGGTATCATATCAATTCAAAATGAGCTCGTTTTTGAGTATGTTATAGCTTAACATGTTCCCTACAAGTTTCATGTTTAGAGCTAAGAGTAGTTGTTTAGAACAAGTTAGACTTTTTAGCCATTTTAGAAAATAGGGTCTGCCAGCTGCCAAAACTCAACAGAGCCGATTTTGGACAGAGGGTTTGAAACGGTTTTGGGGAACCATATCGAGGCTATAAGGTCTAATTTTTGGGTAAAACCTAATTAAATAGGTTAGTTGCAGTGTTCATGTAGACCACGTTTGGAGTAGGTCACTAAAAATAGGGATTTTGGGCTACACCAAAATATGTGACAGAAGTGTCCCTTGAGGGCAGAAACTCAATTGAGACCAGATCTGAAAGGGGTTTTGACCTATCAAAACTAAATATTTTGTCCTCATTTGTTTTGGGTAGATAGATATACATGTTATCGAAAACTTTCATGTTTTGACCAAAGTTCATATCGCATTGAAAACTAGGGTATTCAGGTCGATGGTGTTGACTGGTCGGAAAACGACACACTTTGGTAAAATTGCAATATCTCGAGTTCTACTTATTCAAATGAGTTGA
>JAULJZ010166101.1:0-25462 GCA_032270985.1 Heliamphora pulchella | reverse complement strand
AAAATTAAGCCAAACAGTCAAAAACATAATAGTTTAATAAAAATATAAAATATTTACTAAAAATAAAAATAAACAAAATAACATAAAGAAATAAGAAATTATCCTAAAAATAATAGAGAAGTGATCTTTGATATAAAGAAAGCATGTACAGTGTGAATAGAGAAAAGTATATCCAAAAATATCAACTCTAATGTCTAAATAAATGTAACCTCAAACGGTGATGTTTTGGGACACAGCAAATCTTGCTGTGCTTGAACCGCAGCAGGCACCCCCAACCCCTCTCTCTCTCTCTCTCTCTCTCTCTTACTTGGTTTTTTGATATATTTTATTTTGTGTCAATTAGTAAGGACCCTATTTTTTATACTTTTTTATGCTAAAGTTTTATTGATTAATTAACTATTTTATTAGGTCCTAATTTTGAGTTTAATCATTAACATGAACTCTTTTACTTATATTTTATTAAAATGAGATAAAATAATTATATATATATATATATATACACGTGTGTGTGACTGTGTGTGTACATGTTAGTAAGCTTTTTATTCGACAAATTGTTTATTTCTATGTATACCGTGATTACATATGTATTATTATAATAGGTTTTTGAATGTTGAATTTTTGTCATATTTTAGCTTGCGAATTCAATATTTCCCTTTTTAAAGTGATAAGTTTCACCTTTTGTCATCAAATATAATTATAAATCTTTTTTTGACTAATTATTGACTAAAAATGAGACAAAATTAAAATATA
Organism: Heliamphora pulchella; assembly: GCA_032270985.1. NCBI lineage: Eukaryota > Viridiplantae > Streptophyta > Magnoliopsida > Ericales > Sarraceniaceae > Heliamphora > Heliamphora pulchella. The sequence continues at coordinate 24,712 of JAULJZ010166101.1, read as the reverse complement.
ATAAAAATATTTCTCATTTTTTTGCTTCTTTATTGTGATTGGTCTCATTTGAGCAAACTATACGCTCTTTGAAAGTCATTTTATTTTCTCTATTATTGGGTAATCTGTCCAATATTCGCACAAGTGAAGAAGTTTCTCACAAAATTGTGAAAAAGTTACCTAAATTAGAGTATTCGAACCTCCATTTTTTTTCTTTTTAAAATTTTCTTTACCTAACATTAATTGTTTGTTCTAAATCTGCACATTTTTTGAGGAACCATAGCGTAGAACTTGCAATGAATTCAAATATGGAAGAAGTTGGAAAAAATGTATGTTTTATATATTTAAATATATGTATATCTATATATTGGTATTTATCCAAATATCATATATTTAAAAGACTGTAGGGCATTAGAATCTCAAGTTTTTATTTTTATTTTTATTTTTTTCTTAACCAAACATTAATTATTTGCTTTAGATCTGCATATTTTTTTATTAGCAGAACCAAAGTATAGAACTTGCAATGGATTCAAATATGGAACAAGTTGGGGGAAAAGTATGTTTTATATGTATAAAGTATAAACTTATGTATATCTAGATATATGTATTTATTTGAATATTGTATGTTTTTAAAAAATTATTTCCTTTAAATATCATTTTTTTCTTCAAATATCAAATATATAAATGTAATCAAAGTTGTTTCTATGGTTTTGTAATTCATGCAGGTAAAAATATTCCACATGGGTTTTTAAGTACTCGATAAGAAAGTTGTGTTAAGAATTGGTAAGGTTACTAATTGTGAAGATGAAATATTTGACATGTACACAAAAAGCACACATATCAAAAGATATTTAGAATTAAAAAAGATAAAACTTACAAAAAAAAGTATGATCGAGCTAATTCAACGTAGTTTTGTATGTTCAAGAAAGGGATTTAAAGAATTTACTCATCCTGGTTAAGAGAAGAAGTATAATAAGTACACTCTAGATACGGTTGAGCCATCATAGGACACCAAGAGGTGGCCCATGACATTGGCACGCAAATTGGCATGTTGGCATGCAATTGGCTGGCTGGGCAACCTGCTGGTATGTCGAGCATGTTGGGTGTTGTTCTTACATTCAAAATGGTGTCTATGAAATAAAAGTCAATTAATCTTTGAACATAATCAATTGTTGAACTAGACACTTGATTAGGTCTGCACAAAAAATACACAAATCTAGCAAGAGTGTTATTTATCAAAATATTGGATAAACTAAAATTGATTGTTATAACTTTATTCAAGTTGAACGGAAAAAAAGAATTGCAACAAGTGATGGTCAGAGTGTGATAAACTATTTTAAGCACGAACAGATAGAGAATCTAATGTTTTTTTTATACAGTACGAAAAGCAAGTGAGTAATTTTTATTTTTATTTTTGGTGGGGGAGGGGCGGAGATGGAATATCCAAATTGGACCATAAATGTTTTGGGATGTCATAGATTTTTATGCCACCTACTAGACAAACAAATATAACGTGATTTGTGCTTCATTTGTAAGGTATATTGTTGTTAGAAAAATGTAGTATTCGATGCATTTTTGTGCGATGAGATTATGTATTCATTTGTCCAGTTGTTTGATGCTTTTCTTGAATATATGAATTTCATGGCACCAAAAATAATTTTAACTGATCAAGATCATGCAATGACAAATACCATTGCGAAAGTCATTTTGAATACACAACATTGCCTGTTTCAATGGCACATCTCAAAAAATGCCATGGTGAATATTTTTTAGCTTTATCATTAATCTAGGTTTTAGGATGTGTTCAACTTTTTGTTGTATAAATGTGATAGCAAAAGTGAATTTGAAGAAAACTAAATGATTGATACATGAGATTGTTCGAATTATTCATGGCTTTTGAGACTATATAGCATTTGAAAAAATGGGCTCCTTGAAAAATATGATTTTTCTTCTTCTTCTTTAAAAAAATAATATTTTAAAGTTTTAATCAATCATATTCAAGAAACAAGAACAACAAGAAGAAACCACAACACACAGATGTTTTACGTGGACAAATCCAGCGGGTAAAAAATCACGAGGCTTACTAAGTCTAGAAATCAAGCACTAAATCACGAACAGTTACAATACAACTTACAGACTCTTTGATTGACTTTTCAATCTTCTAATCCTAAACTTATATGTCGAATCCTCGTTCACCATTCTCCTCTTGATTCTTACTGCTACGAATTCTTGTAGCAGCTTCTCCGGCAAAATTCTTCATCGGAACTTAGAACACCATCTAAGTTTTTCTTCCGAATGATATTCGTTGAATTTTGGAGACCCGAACAATCATTTGATGTGATCTTAAAGTTCTGTATTCTGAATATCGAAATGTTAATTTTCGTGTTCCTTAATGATCCTTAAATAGATTATTAAATCCCCAAGCATGCAGAGTTTTAATCAATTTAAAACTGCCTAGAGTCCGCTCGAGCGAGCCTTTGGGCGCTCGAGCGGTCATGTGGCCGAATTCTTCTATCAAATCTTGCTTATGTTGCTTGTACCATAGGCTTATTTAGTTGTACCATGAACTCTATGTTCAACTGGGATTCTCTTATCAGCTCACACTAAGATAGACAAGAACTAGATTCTTAAGGACTTTAAATAGACACAAACTCTTATAAAACCTTTTCTCATCCAAATAAGAGTTATACATCTACTAAAATACCTCGAATTGCCATACAAACTAAAATATAAAAATTAATATAAATTAATTTCTTTACAATCTCTCCCTTAGTAATTCTAGGTGAACACAACACAACCTATCTAAAACTAATCTCCCAAGCAAAATTCTTTAACCAACAACAAGTTTCTTTCAACCCTTCAAAAACAACAAAACAAAAAAAAGCAACCACAAAATTAAACAGAAGACAAGATACACATGCCACTAGTCCCAAAAAAAAAAATAATGCATGCATCCATTGATATATCCACAATAAATCATACATGCATCCAACCATATTCACAGTAAATTATATCTCCAAAAGCAAAAAGATCTAAAAAAATTAACTATCATCCAAAAATAGTTCAAACCAACCGATGTATCAATATACCTGAACTACTAAAAACAACCAGCCTGGTCAAGAATACCTATATATGTCAAATCATAAAAATACCTGTACTCCCCCTTTGTGTCACCTGGAGAACATCAAGAAGAACCGTCACTAGGAGACAGCCCTCGGATCAGAGACTCCAAACGATCAAAACGTCTATCAATATGCTGCTCAAGTTGATGAACTTGAGCCTCAAGTGAAGCAATGCTGGTGTGGAGAGTAGAGTGAGAAGACTCCCCCTCAGGTGCTGACGGTGTAGAAGTGCTAGGAATGTCGTCAGTATCATTCTCCTCGTCCTCATAATCAAATATAGCAACAGAAGTTGAAATATGAGCAACACTCTGAGAATATGTGTGACAGGTGATAGATTTTGTGATATGCACAATGTGTAAGCCAGCATAAGGGTGAAACGAAGGAAAAGATTTGAGGAAATTGGTGAGAAACAGACCATAGAGAATGGTGACATTTTTGTTGTCATGGGCAACTTTCAGCATGGACTGAAGAAAAATCCTACCTAAATCTATTCGTCCACCCTGACTAATAAGAAACAATTCCAACCCCCTCTCCTTGTTGATATCTGACACATGACCCCTCAGATGAATGTTTGCACTGACTATTATGTTTAAGAGGCGAAAAGTGGGTGTGAGTTCCTTTTGAAAGATATAACCATCGACCCATTCACGTGGTTTGCCACACAGGGCTATGGCAATCTCAGTGTACAACCAACTGGGATTAGTAGGAACATGGGGTAATTAGAAACATGAAGACTATTATACCCCATATGAGCAATTAGGGAGTTGGGGTTCATCAGGATGTGGTGACCTCCAACATATGTTTTGAAAGTGAACCAACGTGTCTCTAAGTCATATATGTTTGAATAGAATTCCCTAACAAGGTCTAATAAGACTTCGCCTTCCACTTGAAGGAAAAGTGTTCACCCTAGTTGTTCAATTATCAGAGGAATACCAAACTCAATGAAATCAGATACAATTACCTTCTTTTCTAACAGAACAGGTCTGTCAGCGAATAGATGATTGAACTTTCTTTCACCTTCGAGAGACATAAAATGGCTTTTGTCATACGGAGTCTGAGATCGCCCAGCAGTCTTCTTTGGGCAGGGTGGCATGATTCTATAAAAATTAAGCCAAAAGACATATATTAGAACATGCATTCGTGCATCAACTCTCGACAATGGTGTACAAAACTCCCAATTGAAATGCAATCGCACAAATCTCACACAATCCAGCAACTTTAACAAGATAATGAGTTAAGCATAAGCAAAGAGCATGCACAACTTACTTAAAATATTAGTTCATAACACTCAGACCATTCATCAAACATGTGGTGTGCAAGATGTGAGTTGAGCCTGCGTGCATGCACCCAAAACTCACCAAGGAGGCACCAAATATAAAAAAGCATCTAGGAAGGATGCAAAGACTCTGGAGATGAACAAACAAAGAACATTAAGATGTCTAGACAACAACCCTAGGCATGGTCAAGGATTTTGACCGAAACCCTAGGTTCGAACAAAAGAACAAAGCCAAGTACTAAACCCTTGGGTCACAAATTTTGCACCCAACAACACATTTTGATGGACCAAGAATATATGGATCATCAAGCACAAAAAACAAACCAAGTACACAATCACAAATCCATTCAACGAAAACCTTAGGTTGCGAAAACGAACAAGAAACAAGGAAAATTGTTCTTACCTTAGTGATGCAACGATGAAATCAACTCCTTATGTGTGAGATAGGTGCAAAAACTTAGCAAGAGGGAAGAGACGAGGAGAAATTTGAGAGGGATTTGAGATAGAATGGACTAAGGAAAGTGAAAAGCCCTGTTTTTAATTTTGGTCCGCGACAGTCTGCTTGAGCGCACAGGGACCCGTTCGAGCGGTGGATGGACAGAAGTGAAGCCATCTCGAGCGCACAACAAGCCGTTCGAGCGATATCCATGCTGAGACTTAGGTACTTAACACCCGCTCGAGCACACAGAGGGCCGATCGAGCGAACTATAACCCAAGACAAAAAAAACTTTTGGGATCGCTCGAACGCATAGAGGTCCGCTTGAGCGGTGAACTAGCTGAGCTAAACCTGATGAAGTAAGTCAGCAAATTATGAGTAGAAAAAGAACAACTGACTTTGGCATCTAAGAAAAAATATTATATAAAAAATCTCAACTCTGCAACTCAAAAACTCAGACAGATCAGAGTAATCCACTTGTGAAACATGGGAAAATAAAATCACGAGACCTTGTCAAGAAGAGCTTATAGAAGTCGTACTCCAAACCTTTGAGGGACTTTCAGGGGCAGTGGTTAACATATGAGCGATCAATATACAATAGATACAACTGGAATGTAGGCAAATCACACAGTTTGAAGTCAAACCAAATAAAGTCCCAATGTATGTCTGTTGAAGATGTACGGAAGCTCTCCCTCGCAAAGAACTGAATATATAAAAGTATGCTATTTTTGGCTGCTTTCACACTAATACGAATGAAAAAATAAGGTTCGCAAAGGTAGCCATTTTCAATAATATTAAAGATTAATTGCATATATGGCGGCTGACACACTAATATGAACGAGAAAAGATGATTCAAATAGGTATCCATTTCTACAAGCAAGACAAAAAGAAGCATAACCAGCGGCTTTCACGCTATAACAAATAAAAAAGTAAGGTTTGTAGAGGTAACCATTTTTGTAAGTATTGTATGGCACACACAGTTTTGAGTGAGAGAAGAGCAATGGATAAATATTTCGATGGGGGTAGTTATAGATATTAACATCAACAAAGGAATTCTACTGTAGTGGTCAATCAAATAGTATTTTTTCAACCAATATTCAGTACGTGTCACGTATATATTTAGTCGCATATACGTAATCATTACAAGAAAAATATCTCAATGATTCACAATAGCTTGAACTTGCATAGCTTTTTCACAGTGATCCTTCAAACAGAATTTTGAAATGTTTCACACATGATTAAACTACTAGAATGAATTAGGAGCACAAAGATTTTTTTTTTTTAACTCAAGATGCCAATGCCAATAAATTCCCTAAGAAATTCAAACCGACGTGCTTCAAGAGGTTTTGTTAACAAATCAGCCAATTATTTTTCAGTGTCAATGTATTCAAGTGTAATGATATTATCCTCAACTAACTGACAAATGTAATGATGACTTATGTCTATGTACTTAGTTCTAGAGTACTGAACATGATTCTTAGATATGTTAATAGCACTACTATTATCACAGTAGATAATAACAGACTCTTGGATAAGACCATAATCTGAGAGTATTTGTTTTATCTATAGTACTTGAGTACAACAACTACCAGCAGCCATATATTTAGCATCGGCTGTAGACAATGAGATTGCATTTTGTTTCTTACTATGCGACGAAACCAGATTGTTACCAATGTAAAACAACCTTCTGATGTACTTTTTCTGTCATCTGCACAATCAGCCCAATCAGCATCAGAAAAATTTGCGATGTTTGAGTTAGTGTCTTTGGAAAACCAAATGCCAAACTCAATAGTGGAATTCACATATCGAGTAATTCTTTTAACAGCAGTTAAATGTGATTCATTTGTATTAGACTAATAATGTGCACAAATTTCTACACTAAAAGCAATACTAGGTCTACTAGTTATGAGATACTAGAGACTCCATATCATAGTTTTGAACATGGTTTGATCAACATTTTCACATTTTTTATTTTTTGACAGTTTTACAGATGTACTCATAGGGATTCGAATGGGTTTGGTAGATTCCAGTTTAAACCTCTTAACCAGGTTTTTAACATATTTTGACTGTGAGATAAAAATTTCATCGTTAGATTGTTTTATCTGTAAACCTAGGAAGTAGTTTAGTTCACCTACTATACTCATTTCAAATTCCTTATGCATGCATTTAGAAAATGAAAGGACAAGTGATTCACAAGTAGACCCAAACACGATATCATCAATATATATTTGTGCTACCAAAATATCATGCTTATCCATTTTAATGAAAAGAGACTTATCCACGCTTCCTCTGAAGAAATCATTGTTAACCAGGAAGGTAGTTAGATGCTCATACCATGCTTAGGGGGCTTGTTTCAACCCATACAAAGCTCTTTTGTGCTTGTATACATGATTAGGGTAGTGTGGGTCCTCAAAACCTTTAGGCTGTTCAACATAAGATATTTCTTTCAGTTAGCCATTTAAAAAGACACTTTTCACATCCATCTAATACAATTTGAAATTAAGAAAACAAGCTACAGCAAGAAGAATACGAATAAATTCTAATCTAGTCACATGTGCAAAGGTTTCGTCAAAATCTATTCATTATACTTGTGTGTACCCTTGTGTCGCTAACCTAACCTTATTTCTCACAAATGTCCCTTGTTCATTAGACTTGTTTTTGAATATTCACTTAGTTCCAATTGCATTAACATTCTCAGGTCTATGCACTAACTCCCAAACATCATTCTTGACAAATTATTCGAGTTCCTCGTGCATAGCATTCACCCAACAATCGTCAGTCAGAGCATCTTTCATATTTTTTGGCTCAATCAACGAGACATAACACATGACTTATCTAATTTACCTGATTATGCATTTGTCTGTGGGTCATCATTGGTTTTGTTACGTCTCCAATCACCTGTTTCAATGGATGATTTAGCTTGACTCGGGTGGAGGGTTTCAAAGTTGCTTGCTCCTCTGGTGCTATTATACTGTCAGAACTTGCATCCACTATTTGTTTAGGAAAGGCGAGCTAAACAAGATCTTCAAGTATCTGAGAATTAGTCTGATCTACTTCCGGTATCAATGCTTCTTTAGAAGTTCCTATACAACGACATTAACATATTTTATAACAGTAGAAATACGTAAATTATAAACTCTATAAGCTCTACTGTTAATGGAATAGTCAAGAAATATTTCATCATCACTTTTAGAGTTAAATTTACCTAATTGTTCACGATCTTTTAATATGTAACATTTGCTCTCAAAAATTCTGAAATATTTCACATTTGGCTTCCTATCTTTCCATAACTCATAGGCAGTATGTTTGGTGCTAGGTCAAAAATACAATCGATTAATAACATAGCAGGCAGTATTTACGGCATCGACCCAAAACTTGAGAAGAATGTTTTTACCATGAAGCATAACCCTAACTATCTCCTGTACCACTCTATTTTTTCGTTCCACTACACCATTCTGTTGTTGTATTTTAGGTGTGGAGAATTCGTGTTGGATTCCTTGCTCATCACAAAAACTTAAAAATTCAGAGTTCTCAAATTTCTTACCATGATCTGGTCTAATCTTTGTGATGTGCTAATTTTTTTCTTCTTGTTCGTTATTCAATTTAAGACATAGAAATTTAAAAACAGTAAACTTGTCAGATTTTTCATGCAAAAAGTTTACCCAGGTAAACCTGGAAAGTCATCAACTGCAAGAAAGATATATTTCTTGCCACTTATACTTTCTGTTCTAATAAGACCCATAAGATCCATGTGAAGAAGTTGCAGAGGATGTTGAGTAGCAAGTTGATTTATTTTCTTGTGAGGGATTTTAATTTGTTTATCAAGTTGACTAGGTCCACACATAACTTTTGTATTACTGCTCAGCTTTGGAACGCCTTTAACCAATTCAGAATTTGCAAGCCTGGATAGATCCTTACAATTGATATGACCGAAACGACGATGCCACAATTTCGTTTCATCAATTTTAGCATAATGACATATTTGATCGATTTTGGGTAAAATTTCATAGCAATTGTCAGAAGTTTGAACTCCATGAATAACAATTTTTTCCTTTTTATCTTAAATCAAATATTTAATTTTAGTAAAATAAACTTCGTCGTGTGTGTCGCGCATCTAACTAATACTGAGTAAGATTGCTTTTAAGCCGTCAACAAGAAGAACATTGCCCAATTTGGATAGCCTCGGAGAGCTAATGGATCATCTCCCAATGATTTTGGATGAGTTTTCATCCCCAAATGTGACAAGTCCTCCATCATATGGGTCAATACTCGGGAATAAATGCTTATCACTTGACATATGTTGGGAACACCCACTGTCCAAATACCACATGAAAGAATTTTGAGCTTTTAAAGTGGTGTGAATAATATTGTGTTTCAAATAATATTTTTGAACCCAGACAGGACGAATTTTAGAAAAAGGTTTGGTTTGAGTGCTGGGTTTCTGGCCAAAATATAGTCTCTGCCAGTTGTCCGCTCGAGCGCTCAAGTGCTGGGCAGCCAGTGATCATATTTGTTTTTCTGCCAGTAGTTCGCTCGAGCATACAGAGGGATCGCTCGAGTGCGCAACTTCCGGTGAGCTTTCCCATCTTCCTACCGATTGACCGCTCGAGCGCTCACCTGGCCGAGAGTTTATTATGCAACAGTCTGATTTGATCATGTAGTTTTTTAGATTTTCTTTCATGTTGATATGTAGATAGTGATTTTATTTTTTTGCAAAATGGTCTAATACGTCTAATAATACCACAAAAATGACAAGTAAGAACAAGTTTTTGAAAATCAGTTGATTTTGGTAAGAGTTTTTGAACAAGTGTTCTCGAAAATTCAATCCTGATTTACTTAGACTTTTTCAAAACACTTTTCTTATTTGTAGGAATACTGAAAGCTTTTACAAAGTTGATTTTACCTCTATTCTTTGAATCAGACGTACTTTCCACGTATCCTAATCTAGTTCGGTCTGATGCCACTTTCTGCCGGCATAAGATTTCTTCCAAACTCAGGGATCCTGCATTCAATTTCTTGAGAGCGGTATTAGCAGTTAATAATTCAGTTTCTAACAGTTTGACTCTAGCTTCACTTGCTTCAAACAGAGATTTGAACTTTGTTGAGTCTTGTAATTCCAACTCAACTTTAGAAATTTTCATTTAGAGGGAATCACACGACTTAATGAGTTCATTCCTCTGCTTTGTCAGAACTCATTAGTTTATCGGTCATTTTAAATTTAAAAAATTTTAGTTGAGTAATCAAATTCTAAGACTCAGTTAGTTTTGATTTTAGGCCATTATTCTCCTTCTCCATGGTTTTGACCTTCAGTGTTAGTTTAGTGATAATTTTTGTCATTTTGTAACTTTTTCTGTGAAATTTATTATAAGCCCACTGAAGATCTTTCTTATTCCTTTCTTCAGATTCAGAACCTGAATTTGGTTCTCTTTTTTTAGAATCACCGTGAGACGCACGTGATTCATGATCAAATAGTTCAGACTTACCTAATCCAGTGGAAGTAGCAAATGCAACAAACTTGACCTCATCATTCTCTAGTTCGGACTCGGTTTCATCATTAGATGACTCAATTTCATCATCTCACGTCACAGTAAACACCTTTTCTTTCTTTTTTTGTTTGTTTAAATAATTTTTTGCAATGTGTCCATACCCTTGACACTCGAAACACTGTATATTCTGGTTCTGAACTTTTGTTTTTTTCTTTTCAAACTTAACCACATTCTTACTTTTATCACTGAATTTTCAGATTTTGACTTGAGGTTACGTTTTTTATTTAAAATAATTTTTTTCAATTTTTTAACAAAAAATGCCATAACCTCAGGATCAATTTCTGTCTTATCACCTGAAGACTGTAAATCAACCTTAGAAGTTTTTAAAGCAATACTTTTTGATTTTTTAGGTTGATGTAGGGTTGATTCAAATGTCTGAAGATTTTCAACCAACTGTTCCATTTTTAGATAATCAACAACTTTACTTTCTTCATTAGTTGTAACGTTTGGTTGAAATCTTTCAGATAATGACCGTAAGATTTTTCGAACAATACAAGATTCAGATATTTTTAATCGATTTAAAAATGCATGGAGTCCGCTTGAGCGGGCCTTTGGGCGCTCGAGCGGTCATATGGCCGGATTCTTCTGTCAAATCTTGCTTTAGTTGCTTGTACCATAGGCATATTTAGTTGTACCGTGAACTCTATCTTCAACTGGGACTCTCTTATCAGTTCACATAAAAATAGACAAGAACTAGATTCTTAAGGACTCTAAATTGACAAAAAATTTTAAAAATCCTTTCCTCATCCAAATAAGAGTTATACATCTATTAAAATACCTTGAATTTCCATAGAAAATAAAACATAAAAATTAATATAAATTAATTTCTTTACACTCCTGTTTTTAGTTGTGATAGTTTCTCATGCGACTTAAGTTTTACTAAAAAAAGAGAGCACAGATAATATTTTTCAACTTATGGTATGTAAGACAATGGATTTTATTGAATTTGTTCATCATTGTTTGAGAAATCTAAGAAGATGCGTGTCGAAAAGGTAAATGACAATTTCACATGCATTTATGAAAAGTCACATATTACATCTCACTATAGTGGAATTTTGAAACTTGTGTCTAAGGTCTACACACATAAAAAATTTGCAATGCTTCAAAATGAATTTTTGTAAACAACATCGATCATTGGCTACATATCTAATGCAACATTGCAAGTGTATAAAATGATAATGGAGGATGGTAGTAGAGAGTATATTGTACACTTCAACCCTACTAATTGTTCAATCTCATGTAGTTGCAAACGATTTGGATAAGTGGGATTGTTATGTCGCCATGTATTAAGAGTTTTAAATTTGAATGATCTTAATAGAATCCTCGAGCAATATATATTGGAGAGATTGTCAAAAGATGCAAAGAATTGAAGCATCATAGAGAGGCAAAATACTACATTAGCAATACATAGTGATGGCTATTTAGCTAAGATAGTGCATCTTAACAATCTATTGTCATAGACTCATGAATTTAGTTGCAAAGTTATATGTGACAAGTAAAATTGTTGAAAGATACATAATTCTTTTAAGGAAATTAAAAGAAACAATACAACTTTTAGTATTGGAAATTCAAGCGAAGATAATAATCTAACACTTTTATTAGTTTCTCATATTCATTTGATGGATCTCTCATGGCTAAGACAGAAAGAATAGAGTTATGTTAGAATAAATGATGCATTGAAAAGAAAGGAAGAAAATCTCATAATGTCGATACGGGTTTATGTCAAGCAACGCACACTACTGTGACAGGTAAACAAATTTTTATTTTTTAAGTGTTTAAAATTCAAAATTCAATTTCTAAAATTGAATTTAATCATTTTTATGTGTTTTGGTTAGGCATTGCCATGCCATTAGCAAATTTGAGAGCATTAAGATTTTGCATTCCAACATCAAATGCTCTAACCGTTGACTCGATAGAAAAAACTAAATTACTTCTAATTTGTAATGAGTTTATTTTATTCAAATGTAATACATCGATAATGTAAATGTAGATGTCTGCATACATAAATGTGCAATTTACAAGTATATTACAATTTATTTTTTCTATATTTCATTTGAGTTAAGTAATTGCTTTAAAATATATTTTGAAATATCTATAATTAGTTAGAAAAAAATTATTTTATATAAGATCTAAGTATATCATTCCATTCTTGCAGGCATCATCCAAGAGTATTATAGGAAGTCCAAATTATTTTGAATTTAATAATTTTTTCAAAATAATCATTTGAATTAGAATTCATTCAACACATAAATTATATAAAAATTAATTTTGTTTATAAAGAACAAATCCATTTTAAAATATAAATTATATAAAATCTCTATGATGCGATTATATTAAAACAATGAAAACTGTAATATGGACCAAAAAGTGATCCTTATGAGTCATGATTTTTTAATTAGAAAAACATGTAAAATTATTTTTAATAGTAAAGGGTAAACTAATTGTTTTGAAACTTTAAACTTTATTTAAAATCTTTATGAATCACTTATATTGAAATCATGAAATATTTAAATTTGAAGAAAAGAAGTTTAAAAATACCAAAAATAATAGTTTTTACTCAAAAATATTTTAAAATAAACTTTATTTTAAAAGTAAAAAAGGAAGTAATGGAATAAGTATAGAGATATAATGATAAAAATATTCCGGCTATGTTAACTATGATCATTTTCATGGTAAGTATATAAAGATTCAATAGATTAAAAATTGATATATCTGATCACTTCTAACTATAAAAACATTTAATTTATGATAAATATGTATAAATTCAAGGGTAAAAATATTTTAAAACCGCTTTGGCTACATAGCCAGCCCCTACTTTGGAGGCTTTTGCTTTTGGAATAATTACACTTACCTCCCTTGAGGTTTAAATTTATTACATGGATCTCTCATGTGGTCTCTGAAATTACACTAACCTCCCATGAAATTTAATTTTTAACATCAATTGCACCTAATTGCATCCAACCGTTACATTTTTAAATAAATATTTATGATCTAATCCGTTCATTACGTAGAACTCGTCGAATTTGTTTAGCATGTGAAAATTTAGATTAATCCGATATCAGTAGCTAAGTGATTGAATAATTTTTATTTATTTATTTATTAAGAGATCTTATTCAATAACTTAACTACAGATATTGGATGAATCTAATTTTTCACATGTTAAACAAACTCGACGAGTTCTACGTAATGAACGGATTTGATCATAAAAATTTGTTCAAAAATGTAATGGTTGAGTGCAATTAGGTGCAATTAATGTTAAAAATTAAATCTCATGGGAGGTTAGTATAATTTCAGAGACCACATGAGAGATTCTTGTAATAAACTTAAACCTCATGGGAGGTAAGTGTAATTATCCCTTTACTTTTTATTCTTTATTTAGACATTGGTTATAATAATATATTGGGTAAATAACACTGACCTCCCTTAAAATTTATCAAAACATCAATCATTTCTCCTGTGGTTTCTAAAATATCACTAATCCCTTTTCAGATTTAATTTTTATATTAAATTAGTCCAACCGTTAAATTTTCGTTACTACTTTAACGAAAATTACCAAAACCCACCAAAACCAAAGGGGATGAGAGGTTAGGGTAGAGAGAGAACGAAAAAAAAGAGAGAGAAAACAAAAAAAAAGCCCTAATTTTAGTGGGTTTGTTGTACGGCGCCTGGGTTTTTTTTTTTTTTTTTTACTTTTTCTCTTTTTTTTTCTTCCTCACTCTACCCTAACCTCTCCTCTTATTTGATTTTGGTAGGTTTTGGTGGTTTTCGTTAAAATAATAACGAAAACTTAACGGTTGGATTAATTTGATATAAAAACTAAACTTGATGGGAGTTTAGTGACATTTCAAAAACCATAGAGAATATGATTGATATTTTTGTGAACCTCATGGGAGGTTAATGTAATTTACCCTAATATATTTAATATATTGTGTGAGTTCTGAATTTTTTTTTATCAGTGTTCGAGAATTGTTGACTTTTGTAGAATATCAACAATTAAAAAAAAATATTAAGTATACAGAATCAGATACATCATTCTCACATGGAGTGGGTTCCATGATTGTGTAGAATACACTCGTGTGAGAGAAATGTGTCCGCATTTATATCTGATGGGTGTGCAAAACTCACAATAAAATGCATTAAAATAGAAATAATGATGGCAAAGAGTGGAGATGCAAAAAAATAGTAAATTATGTGAAAAATTGTATTGGAATGAAAAGAAAATCACAAAATAAGAGATAAAAGTGCCAGCAAAATATAGAAAGATAAGCTTACATAAGTAAAAATAAATAAATAAATTTGACGCCCTAACTACAAGCTTTAAGCAAGCACTTAAGTACAAATAACAATGAGATGTGACGAGATAGGGGTGAATATGAGGTATTCTATTTTCATTCCCTATTTAATTGAGGCAAAAACAAGAGAAAGATAAAAAAAACCTAGTGAAGGCAGGAAGGGAGAGGAGAAATATATTGAGGATAATATTTAAGCTATTAAAAAAACATGATACTAATAAAATTTACGTATTATATGACCGATGAAAATTAATAATTTATGAATTATTATAACTAAAAATATAAAATATAAAATATAAAAAGAAGCGATTAAAATGAGAAATAAATAGAATATTTTTGTGCTTTAGTCTTATTGTATTTACTAAAACTAAATTTTGTACGTTCATAAATAAATAAAAAAATATTAATTTTATGTAATCGGAAGCAAGACACGATGAAACGGGATGACAAAAAGCAAAAAACTATCCTCATGCCAGTTATTATAGCAAAAGAAATCCTTACATTACAGGACGAGAACATAAGGAAAAAAGGCAAAAAAGTACACAAAAAATTGGCATCCCTATGCTTAGGTTGCTTCCACAAAAGAAGAGAGTAAAGTGGCAGCAGAATAAAGAAAGATAAACTTACATAGGTAAAAATACTAAGGCCCTAACTGTTTAATAAATTTTAGGCAAACACCTAAGCTGCCAATTGCTTGAGCACGCTCTACCATCGACATCGGACACTACTTTCAATTACTATATTCATCACTTCCGATAATTCTCTTAGACGACTGCCCACCCTCCGACCACCATTTTGTTGATAGTCCACGCCCAAATTCAATAAGTTGGATTTGCAGTTGAAATCTTTGACAATTGGATTTGCAGCAGCAAATCTTGACAAATTTGGCATAAAGATGTGAAGCAGCAAATTTTGACTATGAAGCTTTCAGGCGCTGAGATTTTGCTAGATTCAAGTTTGCATATGAGTAGGATTTTTTATCCTATAAATTGATTAGAGAAGTGTAGAGAAAACAGAGTTGAGAAGGCAGTAGAGATTGAGAGAGATTGAGAGTTGAGCAGAGAGAGAACTCCTCTGTTGTATTTTCTTGATCATACTGAAATTTAGTCTCTCTGTGGATATAAGATACATATCCGAATCACGTAAGTATTGTGTCTCTTATTTTTGTGCTTGTATGGTGTGTTAGATCAATCATAACAAGTGGTATCAGAGTCTCGTTAAAGGTTTTACAGCCTTCTTCTCAAATCTGCCAAGAAATAAAGTTTGTTAAAATCACCGATTGATTACACCAGTGTATAGATATCGTTGAGACGATTCCGACGATATATTATACGTCGAAAATGGAATTGAAACGAGCCATGTAGCTTCGTTTAAAGCGTTTTTGAAATTATTGAGCCAAACAAGGCCCTCTTCTAGTTTTTTTCAGTGAGGAAGACAACCTAATTAACGCCACATAAGAGATAATCAGCGCCCAATAACTGCTGCATCATTGCCACATTAGCACCTAGTCACTGCCACATCAACGCCACGTCAGCACATAAGCTTTCACGTCAGCCATCAGCAGCTACGTCGCCACCACATCATCTATTGTGAGCCAAGAATTGTTTTTTTGCATATCTTGGGCATTTTAGGTTCGATTTGGGTGATTTCGAAATCGTTCCTAAGATTTTTGGCCATTCCAGATTCAACCGCAATGTTCGCTTTGCTAAATTCTTCTCCAAAATTTTTTGTTTGAATTAGAAAACCACTTATTGAAGATTGAAGATTCACCACCGAGGGCCATAATCAAATTAACGACTTCCAACCATGCGATATGGATGCCACGAATAGAGGATATCCTTTATTGTAAGAATTTATATGACCCCCTCGAGAATGAAAGAGCCAAGCCTATCAGAGAGACAGAAACAGAATGGACAAGGATAAACTGAAAAACTAATTGTCTTATCAAAAAATGGATCGACCATAGTGTTTTTCATCATATTGCTCAAGAGACAAGCACCTACAGCCTCTAGACAAAGTTAGAGGCTATGTATCAATCGAAGATTGCTTGAAATAAAGCCTTGTTGATGAGAAAGCTTGTTATTTTAAAGCTTAGGACCGAAAGATCCACTGCCGAGCATACCAGCGAGTTCCAAAGCCTAATAAATCAGCTAGCGACCGTCGAGATGAAGCTAGACGACGAGACGCAGGCTCTACTGCTCCTTAGTTCTTTACTAGAAAGTTGGGAGACATTGGTGGTCTCTCTAAGCAACTTTGCACCAAAGAAAAAGTTAACCATGAACATGGTCAAGGACGCCTAATTCAACGAGGAGTCGAGACGGAGGGACATGGGTGCAGATTAGATGCACGCCCTTGTCATCGAGAATAAAGGAAGGAGCCGAGAGAGAAGTCGAGGCAGAAGTAGAGGCTTTAGAAGGTTTTAGAAGCGTAACAAGTTTAGAGATTAGTCGAGATCTAGAATCAAATGTTATAGATGTGGCCAGGAGGGTCATATCAACATATTCTGTTGATCAAAGAAGATCGATTCACGCCAAAACAATAACAGTCAAAGGCACATGATGAGAGCACATCAGCAACTGTATCTGACGTGGTGGTACTATCCGTTAATGAAGAAGAGTGCCTTCATGTGGGAGGTTAAGACACATAATGAGTAATTGATACAGTAACGTCTTACTATGCTACTCCTGGAAGAGAGTTCTTTAGCACGTATACAGCTAGCGACTTTGGCACTGTTAGAATGTGCAATACTAACCATTCTAAGATAGTGGGAGTTGGAGATATTTGCATCCAAACCAGTGTTGCGTGTATGTTGATGCTCAAAGATGTGAGGCATGGTCCTAATTTACGCCTCAATCATATATTTGGGAATGCTCTGGATCGCTAGGGATATGTAAGCTACTTCGGCAACAGTTGTTGGAAATTAACCAATGAATCTTTGGTGATAGCCCGGGGATAGGCGAACTCCACACTGTACAAGACTCAAGTGAAGATTTGTACAGACGATCTAAACACAGTTGAAGACGAAACTTCACCGAATCTATGGATAAGAGACTGGGCCACATGAGTCACAAAGGTCTAGAACTTTTGGCAAAGAAGTCTCTCATTCGTTTTTCAAAAGGTATAAGTTTGAATCCTTGTGATTACTTTCTATTTGGAAAACAACATAGAGTTTCTTTCAGTTCCTCTAGCATGAGAAGATCAGAGGTATTGAATTTGATCCACTCAGATATTTGCGGTCCCATTGAAGTAGATACTCTAGGCGATAGCAAGTACTTCCTGACATTCATTAATGATGCATAGAGGAAGTTGTGGGTCTATTTTTTGAAGACGAAGAATGAGGTATTCTAGTGTTTTCAGAAGTTCCATGCTATGGTGGAAAGAGAAACTGGAAAGCGCTTGAAGTGTCTCCGCACAGACAACGGTGGCAAGTACACTTCTAATGAGTTCAAAGCATATTATGCTGATCTCAGTATCCGACACGAGATGACCGTTCTCGACAGCCCCCCAACACAATGGTGTAGTAGAAAGGATGAATCGCATCATTGTGAAGATAGTTGGATATATGCTCAAGATGGCTCAGCTGCCTAAGCCATTTTGGGTCGAAGTTGTTCGCACAGTCTGCTATCTTATCAACAGGTCGTCGTCAGCTCCACTAAATTTCGACATACCTAAAAAGGTATGGTCATGCAGAGATATTTCATACTATCTGAGAATGTTCGGGTGCAAGGCCTTTGCACATATGTCCAAGGATCAAAGATCAAATGTTGATGATAAATCCACACTGTGTATTTTTGTGAGTTATGGAGAAGAAGAATTTTGATATAGATTGTGAGATCTAGTGAAGAAGTTGATTCGTAGTAGGGACGTGGTATTTTATGAGGACCAAAATATCACAGATTTTGAGAAACCTACTACGTCTCGGGTTTCTAATACCCCATATATAGCTCCAAATCCAGCACATGCTATAAATGAAGTAGAAATGCCGGATGAAATTCTAAAAGAAGATATTAAGGGTGTTGAGCCGAGGGAGCGAACCTCTCCACTAGAAATTGTAGAATCTCAGTTGAGGAGGTTGGGTGGAAAACCCAGGCCATCTAGCAGATATCCTGCTTCTGAGTATATTCTTCTCACTGATGAAGGCGAGCCAAAGAGTTTTTAAGAAGCCCAGAGTCATGCCGAGAAAAGCCACTGGATGTAGGCCATGCAATAAGAGATGGGATCTTTGCAGAAAAACCACACCTATGATCTAGTAAAGCTTTTAAATGGCAGAAAAACATTGCAAAATAAGTTGGTATTCAAACTGAAGAATGATGGAAATGGAAGGCCAGTGAAGCATAAAGCCCATTTAGTTGTCAAGGGTTTTTCTTAAAGGAAATAGATTAATTTTGATGAAATCTTCTCTTCAGTTGTAAAGATGACTTCTATTCGAGTTATTTTGGGATTAGTTGCCAGAATGGACTTGGAGTTGGAACAGTTAGATATGAAAACTGCATTTTTCCATGGGAATTTGGGAGAAGAAATTTACATGGAACAACTTGAAGGTTTTAAAGTTCAAGGAAAAGAGCACTTAGTCTGCAAACTGAAGAAAAGTCTCTACAGGCTGAAGCAAGCACCAAGATAGTGGTACAAGAAGTTTGACTCATTCATGATGGGTCATGGGTACAACCGAAATATTGCAGACTAGTGTGTGTATGTCAAACGTTTTCTCGACGGAAACTTCAATACTCTCTTACTCTATATCGACGACATATTGATTATTGGACAGGATGCTATAATGATTAGCAAGATGAAGAAAGAGTTGTTTAAGTCTTTTAACATGAAAGACTTAGGTCCAGCTCAGCAAATCTTGGAAATGAAGATTGTTCGAGACAGAAAGGCAAGGAAGTTGTAGTTATCACAAGAAAAGTATGTTGAACGAGTGATTACAAAGTTCAACATAAAAGATGTCAAGCTTATCGGTACCCCGCTAGCCAATCATTTCAAGCTAAGCAAGAGTACATGTCCATCTTCCAAAGAAAAAAGAAAAAAGATAGAGGCAATCCCCTACCCATCTGCAGTAGGGAGTTTGATGTATACTACCGTATGCACTCGACCAGATATTACTCACGATGTTAGTATTGTGAGTAGATTTCTTTCAAATTCAGGAAAGGATTATCGGGAAGCTGTCAAGTGGATTCTTAAGTACCTGAAAAGTACGTCTAAGATGTGTTTATATTTTGGGGAAGCTGACCCAATCTTGGAAAGTTTAACAGATGCTAGCATAGCAACAAACCTTGATGCACAAAAGTCAACATCTAGATTTCTGTTCACTTTCGTAGGGGGAGCTGTATCATGGCAATCTAAGCTGCAAAAATGTGTTGCTTTGTCTACAACCGAGGCAAAGTATATAACTGCCACTGACGTTGGGAAAGAGATGTTGTGGTTACAATGATTTCTTCAGGAACTGGGTCTCAGACAAGAAGAGTATAAGGTACATTGTGATAGTCAAAGTGCAATTGATCTGAGCAAGAATTCAATGTACCATTCTCATACAAAGCACATTGACATTCGCTATTACTGAATACGCGAAGCAATGGAGAAGAAACTATTAAAGTTGGTGAAGATTCACACCAATAAGAATCCAGCGGATATGATGACAAAGGTCGTGACAAGAGACAAAGTCGAGGTTTGCAAGAGCCTGATCAGGATGGACTCAAAATGAGGAGTCATCGATGGCACTCCCTCGCCGATGGGCGTGGAGGAGGAGAATTGTTGATAGTCTACACCCAAATCCAGTTAGTTGGATTTGCAGCCGAAATCTTTGACAATTGAATTTGCAAGTAGCTTGATTTCCAACAGAAAATCTCAACAAATTTGGCATGAAGATGTAAAGTAGCAAATTTTGACTATGAAGATTTTAGGTGCCGAGATTTTGCTAGATTCAAGTTAGCATATGAATAGATCTTTTAATCCTATAAATTGATTAGAGAGGTGTAGAGCAAATAGAGTAAAGAAGGCAGTAGAGAGATTAAGAGAGATTGAGAGTTGAACAGAAAGAGAACTCATCCGTTGTATTTTCTCGATCATACTGAAATTTGGTCTCTTTGTGAATATAGAATACATATCCGAACCGTTAAAATATTGTCTCTTATTTTTGTGCTTGTCTGGTGTGCTAGATCGATCCTAACACTTTCCGTTGTTTTAAAACAAAATTCCTACAAATCTATGTATGTGCCAAAACATGACTACTACTCAAAAGCAACCCCCATAAAATTAGTAGGGACCGCTACAAGAAAAAGACTAGCAGAGACCGGAAATTATAATGCATGACCATGCCCACCATGGCCATACCCTTCTCAACCAGGAAACCACACCGATCGCAATAAAAGCAACATAAATAAAGTAGCAATTTGGGGTGTTTGGCAAAGCTAGTGCAACTAGATTTTAGCTTTCTGCTACTAATTTTAGTTATAAATTTCTATTCTAAACATTCACAACTTTTGCTACAAATTATAATTACTTTTTTTTCTATTTCATTACAAATTATAATTTTTACCAAACACTCACAACTTCTGTTATAAGTTATAATTTATAAACCACTAGTTTCAACAATCCCAAACACCACCAATATAACTAAAAGACAAAGTTGAAATAATCAACTAGGTGCACAACGTAACTGGTAATGAGTGCCCATAATAAAGCTTAAAATGACCATAACTAAAGCATAAAATTAAAATAACCAAAACGGCGATTTTCCTATCTAGAATCCAAGAAACAAGTAAACCTTATGCCTGAGATTTCATAAATCAAGTGTACCATTTCATTACAAGGAAAACCTTAGTGGAAGGTTTTATCTCATGAATGGATGAATTAATAAATAGTTACCAAGTTTAGCATCTGCACAAGCAACATGTGGGAAATGCATTCATATACCCTCTTCAGCAGCATAGAGTGCTTTAATTTCTTCGACATCATCATAACTACCCAGAAATATCGAAGATCGCTCGTGTATCTTCTCTGGAATCAAGTCAAGTGCCTGCCAAGATGATCAGTTCAATTGCTTCATAATACAAAATAAATTAAGCATCACACTAATGGTTCAGAGTTCTATGATGAGATCTTTGCATTGCATTCCTATTCCCTATTTTTAATGCAAGCAAGCAACTAAACCAGAGTAAATAATGAACTGTCTCTGAATTTTTCAGGTTTAAACATTTCTAATAAAAGTTAATTTAACAAGACTGAGTGCTTCGATCAAGGATCAAAATTTCACTTTTTTGGTTTGTCCGGATCGAAAACGTTGTTTACAAAACTACAATTGAACATATTTAAGAGCTATGTATCATATAATGTTACAATTATATTATGATAATCTAAAACAAAAATGTGCATTATACATAAATACACTAATCTAACTAATACACAATATTAATAAATAACAAATAAATACACCGACCTACGCAAAATACACTAAAGGAAACTCCATAAAATTAATTAAACAAAACGCACTCCACTAAATTTGATTAATTAAACAAAAATTCAATAAAATAAAAACTGAGAAGTAACAGAAAAAGAGTCAAGTTTACATCTCTCCTATTTTCCTTTTAATTTTGCAGATCTACAATAAAATTATTTTTCAAAATTCTCACTCTCAATAAATAAATATTGTTGGATATTTTTTATAAGGGTTGAAACAACTCGTTTCAGTACATTTGGCGTGCCTCGATCTGTTTCAATACTAACAAATTGCCCCGTGCCTAAAGGTCAATATAATTTGACACTAAATTCCATTTTAAACAACAATTAAGGGGGAAAAAATTATTAAGAGCTATGATAAATCAATTCAAACACAATTCAACCAAGCCATACAACAAAGTTTAAAATTAGTTCACCAAATTCGTTCAAAATGAATCCATACTTGAGTTTATATATATATATTATGTAATAATGTAACATTCAGTTTATGGAACAACATTGCAACACCACCTAAAAAGACCCTCCCATCCTACATTAGACCCATTAATTAATTGCATTTAGTAAATATTCACCAACTTACATTTACATTTTTCTGTCTTACTGCTGATTTTCTCTTTAATTTCCAAAATGGAAACTAAAAAGGAATAACTCATTAGGCTCTGTCTAGTTGATGAATTCAGCCCTGGAAAAAGGAGGACAATGCCAAGGAAATCTCACTGCCTTGTTTGTCTTATTACCTTGTTTGAGTTGGGTAAATTATCATAGCACCCAACTCAAACACCATCACTGATGGTGGTTCTCTGACCAGACCTAGATCGCTGTGAGCCACCATCGCCAATTTTCTAGAGCTTACTGACGACCAAAGCTCTTTTCATTTGGGCAATCACGTTGTTACTGTTATGGCAGAAGACAAAAAACAGCCAACGAGAGAAGCAATCATACACAAAAGACAAGATTTTACGTGGTTCACCTAAAATTAGACTGCGTCCATGGAGTTGCGGCGGCTTTCACTATGATAGGAGGCGATACAAAATTACAAAGGGTTTACAATAGGTTTAGAAACCCTAATAAAAGCAACAAATATATAAAGACCCACAACTAGGTTAGAAATCAAAAAACGGGTCAAAAAATTTCTATAGAAAATCCATTTTAAGCCGTGATGTCTTTGGAACAGGTTGGGTCATGGATTGGACCCTCCAAAAAATAACCAGGCTCCATACGCCTAACAGTTACCTTTATAGTGGGTCGACCACAACAAGAATATTGGAAGAAATGGAAATTTTTAGAAAGAGACAGAAGTGGGTTTGTGGGGGTCGAAGTCCAAGGATGTAGTGTGAATTAGCAGTGTGATAAAGGGGAGAAGGAGATGAAATATACACACTAGGGAAAGAGAATAGGGGGGGGGGGGAGCGCTATTCATATGGTTTCTCAAAAGAGTTTTTGTAACAAATGGACATCTGAACATCTCCATTACAGCCCATGTTGTTAACATCCTATATTGCATCCATAAAACAAATGGACATCTGAACATCTCCATTACAGCCCATGTTGTTAACATCCTATAAAACAAATGGACATCTGAACATCTCCATTACAGCCCATGTTGACATCCTATATTGCATCCATAAAAGAATCCCATCATTTAACCTTGTTAAAAGCTCTTAGAAAGCAAATCTTTAGTTAGGACGGTTAACATCTAAAACTTTAATATCACCACATTAACAACAATCAGATCTGATACAAATTAGTTATGACATTATTATACTGGTGTAGGTTAAACTACATTGAAATGATTGTATTGTTCCTTGAATCAATTTTATTTGCCTGTTAATTCACTTACTCATTTTCCCTTTTACCAGGTTTGAGTGTCTTTTTGGTTACTGTAATATTTTACTGTCTTCTATGGACTCTTGTATAAGACAGCAGCAATAATTATCAATTAACATGGAGTGGGAGATGAAAGCAAAATGTCCCTGTATATGATTTAAGTCCTTGTCTTTGTCTTCATCTCACCCCTCTAAAAACCAGAATTCTTGTTGAGCCCCTACGTGAAGGTTGGTGGACCAACTCTCGTTCCCAGGTGATATAGCAAAACTAGAGTAATTTATATACAGTAATGGTACATACCCACAAAATTACCCACAATTTAAAATAAAAGGTCTATATTCATTTAGGATATGAATCAAATGACCCACACCACTAACACTTTAAGCTGGACCATTCATTTCAAATTATGGGTAGTCTTATAGGTAAATGTTAGATATATATGTATCTTAATAGTATCTTTACTATTATTCTGTGTGTGTGAGTGTAGAGATATAATAGTGTGGCTTAACTTTTTATTATAAATAAGAGTACTCGCATATCCTTTTAGGTACAGCTTCCATTACGGTTAACATCGTATCAGAGCCACCCTAACCCTAGCCTCCCTCCTCCAGCCACCAGCCACCAAGCACAGTCACCAGCCACAGTCACCACCAGCCACGCCACTACCAGCAACAGACCCAGAAACCTGCCACCTTCCTTGGAAAACCCTAACAACAACAGACCACTGAAACCCTAGCCACGAACCCCGCCGACCACCGAAACCCTAGCCACGAACCTCT